>JAECMU010081905.1:2500-13927 GCA_016106625.1 Dracogyra subfuscus
ATATATATAGATATATATTGATATATATAGTAATAAATTAAATACTGGTGAATATATCCTTGATACAATAATAAACAAACAAAAAACAAACAAAAAAACCCATTAAATATCATGTACGTCTATGTTAAATTCCAGCTAGATTATGAAAAAGCCAGTTTGGTGTTTTAACCATTAAAATGTAGCTATATAATGTGTACTTGCCTGTATGTGTTCGCAAATGAGCCTGGAGTGATTTTTCTCGTGGAAATACTCTGCTGCATATTTGACACCGTATTGCGTTACCCGACGAAGATCCTTCTTGCACTAACGAGGAAATGGCATCTGCCCTGGGCCTACCCCGTTTTGACAGATCTTTACCATTGTGGTCTTGGCTAGACCCTCCCTCGGAATCGTCACCATCATCACTAAAACTGGATGTTAAATCTGCGGGAAACTGATAAGAACGAATTTCCTCAGTCCACGTTAAAGGATGCATGGTGCGTCTGGTGTTCACTTGTGTATAACATCACCTGTAAGAATGTATTTTAACCCTGTTGTAAATAAAACTATGCTTCAAGTTCATACCTGCAAATGTTACTAAAAATAGATATCAATTAGCCTTTGATGTTGGCCATAGGGATAATTTTTATTTATTTGTACTTTCATATTTGTAGTGCCCCCTCCCCCCGTAATTTTGTTGTAAAAAAACAGTATGTTTCACCATTTGTATTTACAATGGCAATAAATATTATATGTATGCAATTCGACAGATGGAACTATACTACTAGGTAGGGGTACTTCCCGCCACCAAAGCCATTTTTGGCTCCGTGACATCACACGACTGGCTCACAGAGCATGCGCTAATTTGTGCGGGAAGCACGCCATTTTGTACGTTCTGAAGTCTAATATCGAAAAGGCCGTGAAATCCATTGCAATCCTCTGGGAAAAGAGGAACAATGGACATCCAATACGGCATAGCAGTTTCTAACAAATACCAGTTTTTGAACGATGAAGAGGAGGATCCATATGAAATCCTCAAACAGCAAGAGGAGGCCAAGTCGAAGAAGAAGGACGAGACCGATAAGAAAGCTAAAAATAAGCACGCAAAAAAGTCTGCACCTCCAGCTGATGCAAAAATTAAGCAAATTGAAACGACAGTAACAAAGAAAGAAGGTAAATGCAATAACATGAATGTGTCGTTGCAAATGTCTTGTCATCTGAATTGGAACATAATCCCAATCACTGGGAGCAACATGGCATAATCGGTCCGATGTCTATTTGCGTGTTAGTAAGTAAAGCGTGATATTTTTTGTTTGCAAACATACGGTTTGCACGAGCAGACCAAAATTGGCGTTATTTGAAAACTAATGTGTAAAATTGCTGCTAGTGCTTCCTATAGGCACTTTATCCCAAAACCTTTAGTTCAGGCCAAATTTGACGTTATTTAACAACTTTTTAACTTGACAAGTGATGTCACGTGTGAAGTTAAAGTTGTACATGCTAGCGCCATGCTAGCCTATAGGGCCTAGTCCATCCCACAGTGATTGCATATTTTTCATACTATGTAAGTTAATACAAGTTATTTATTTCCGAGCAGACTGATTTGTGAATTGTACGCACATAGGCCTATTGAAATTATTTACAAAAAGCATTTTAATAGAATGATGGGACATAATATAACTAAGGTAGGCAAGTCACTTTTCGCACACTTTTTTGGCTTTGTACACGGTAAATATGGTATTTGACAAAATATGCTTTTCATTTTTTGAAAGTTAAAATTAATACTGTGTTCAGAATTAAGAAAAACAACAAAATGCGAACCTGTAAGCAACGTTATCCTCTTGTTATAGAAATTTGATGTGTCAGTTAGTAGACCAGTTTTTATTTTAATGTGGCGAAGCATTGTAATAATTTTTTATTTGAATGATGTCCTTTTCATCTCCTGACAATAACATTAAACTGGGTACATGTTTCTCTAGTAAAACAAATGGTGCTTGGTTCCAGTTACCCAACCGTCCCTAGATATTTTGGTGCTGACCCTACATTTTTCTCTTCTTTTTTTTCCCCACCAGTTTTGTTTAATAACCCATTAAAATCAGTGCCTATATGGATTTGGGCAACACTGATAGCAGGGCTTTAGATCTCACTAATTTGGGCATAACAGGGATTTTTCTTTTTCTTCTAAGTACAGGAGGGTCATTGTAGTTCATAACAGTTATTGGAGAGTTGTCAATATTCAGAAATGCATTTCTAGGCATTTTAATGAAAATAAACTTAATATTTCAGTGGTTTTGAGGTGAGATATTTTGAGGGCAGTATGTTTATACGTAATTTGGGCAACTGTATTTTGGGCACAACGTTTATCGCCTCTACTTTAATGCAATCTAAAGCCCTGGACAGGAATGCAGAGATAAATAACGAATAATGAACTCGCAGAAAATATTATGAAAAAGTAAAATCTGTATTAATGGTGGATCATGTCAAGGGCTCTAAATAGGATGTGAAATATGGCCTGCTGTCAAAACAAATATGTGCTGCTGAGAAAAGATGAGGGCGTCTATAAATAAGCCAGCATGGGGTGCTAGGATAGTGTAGATGCTAAGACCTCTGATGTATTTTAGAAAATTATGAAATAACAATCTTGGCTGTATCCGGTAATACAAGTGAACTGTAATTAAATTTTTTTTTATTATAGCAGGGCATAAAATTTGACTTTATCAGACGAACGATCTGTCGTTCGTGTGGTTTTAGTGTTTGCACGAACGATTTTCTCCAGTTGTTCATATACAACTGAAAAGATTAAAGTGCAACGGTAATCAAACGAAAATACTAAAATATAATATTTCTGGTATGCAGTGACTAACTAGAAGGCTGCCGTTTATATTTCAGCACACATCATCGTTTCTTTTACAGGGGAGTACTTGTTAGCGCCAAACAAAAATCTGAATGAAAAGGGGATTTCTCCCGGAAACATTAAACTTCCCAGTGTGAACGGAAAGAACCGAAGTTAGCGAATTCTCCATCTATCCAATCAATGCTGCAGATCACGTTTTATTATGTTCTAATTTCCACTTCGGAATTTTAAAGTCCCTTATTAAACATCTATTTTCTTGGCTGTGCATGTCAATTGTCATATTCTAATAAACTGATTTAGCAAGGGTTGTGTTTGTTTTCGTTGCATTGCATGTCGTTTCAGAATTAATGAATATAATTATTTCTACGTAACTACAAAGGTGTCGAAAAGATGGCCGAAATAAAAATGCATAGACCAAAATTGAAATATTATGCATTTCACTGTGATTTCGAAATGTCTCGGAGGCAATTACTAGTAATTCCTATAACAGGAATCTAGGTCATGTTATAACCCACAAGTTTCAGCTTAGCAAGTGCTTTATGGGTAATGTCACGGGGTCAGAGAGAAACTATAGATTTTCGCCCGTCGGATTTCACATGCCGTTCAAGGTTACCTTTATGGACAAACGACACCCCATCAACAAAGATTTTAACGTTGTCCATAGCTGATCCCTGACATTTTACATCAGTAAATGTCCAGGTACGATGATGTTGCATTTATTAAATACCCATACACCTCTTTAATTTCCAAAACGCGTATGATTTTCCGCACGTAGCGAAATGATCAAAGGGAATGTGCAACAATGTTACTATATGTTTTAGAGACTTCAAAAGACAGTGCCGACTTTGTAATTGACCGCGATGTCTATTTCAAACAAATACATTATTACAATGTATGTTTCTGACACCTGCATTGCTAGGCTCTTTCTTTTATTTTTGCTTTTCATCCCAAAATAGTGATATTAGCCTAAATACGTCTTTTTGGATTTTCTGACGAACGATTACAGTTTCTGCACGAACGATCTGTCGTTAGTGCCAATATTGGTTTTGCATAACCGACAGACGAACGACAAAATCGTTCGTGCCAAATTTTATGCCCTGTATAGGTATTTACAACTTCAAAATGGTTACACCATTGGTCAAATAATGCCAGCTGTAAAGAACAAACAAAATCTAATATATTATTTCCAACTTTTTTTTTGCAGACAAACCAAATTCAGCAAGACCAGAAAGAGGTGGCCGAGGTGGCAGACAAAGCAGAGAGCCTCGTGAAATTCGAGACAATGAGACCGATAGGCGACCACCAAGAAGACAACCTCCACGAGAACCAAGGGAGCCAAAGGGTGATGAAAATGTCCCCCCTGAATTTAGGTATGATTTTCAGTTTTGTGTTGGCAGCTCTGCAAAAATATGAACTATTCAATTTAGTGTTGATGTAATAATCAGGGTACGAAGTTAAGGGTCGCCCGTGGCGAGTCAAAATGGCCTCGGGCAAGTCAAAACCTTATCACGTGTCGCCCGCCTGACGACCCAAAATTTCCGCGTATTATGTTAGGTATAAAATGCAAATTACTAGGTATAAAATGCAAATTACTAGTTGATCAGGAAGTTTAATCTTTGTTTTCAACTGGTTTCCTGTTACTGCGCTATCAAACCCATATAGGATATAATAGCGACCACTTCCCCAGTCTATCGGACGCTCCAAAACCATTCGGAATGTCTCGACCAGTCGGCTACGTAATATTCGTAGGCTCAATCGGAACACATCGGACATGTCCATCTTTAGTCACAATCGGAATAAATTGTCGCATTTCGCTATGCTATGATTTGCAGAGAGATAGACAGGTTTTCCGAAGTTGCATTGTGTTTACGAAATATACCGAGTCTACTATACCCCAAAGTTCAAACACCAGGTCGTCAATGCGAACGATGTCAACAAATTTCATTTGCTATGCATGTGCGTGTATTGTGGGAACTTCTAATTAACTGAACTCTCGACAGATCACACAAGTGTCACAATGTTGTTGTTGTTGATTGTCTTGTAAATAAACAAGTTGAATTATTGTTTTTGTTCAATTTTTTTTTTTTTAATTTTGACATCCACTGAACACGTGTTTACATGAAATACCGTTTTGTAAACGTTATTGGCAGCAAACGTCATTTCGGAAAAAATGTGGCGTTACTTGTCGGGTGTGTCAGAGCTGAAGGAAAAAAAAATAGAGCCTTGGTAAAACATTTCCTGATATTGTGTGGATCTTGTGACAACTATTGAAATAAATGTATTTGTTAGGAAACTAAAGCAAGTTCTGTTTCCTTCTTTTGTGTTATTATTATTGTTTGTATGATTTAACATGTTTTTGTAAAGTGTAATTTAAGTAAGGTATTTTAAAAACAAAATGCAGCCTTGGGCCACTCAAAAGTTGTACGGGCGAGTCAGTGCTGCTATGAGTGGCCCGATTGGTGAGTCAAAAAAGATTCCAAGTTCGTACCCTGAATGATAGATTATAATTTAAAAAAAAATGGAAATCGGTTTGGCTCTACCAATGTGATCGATTATAAGAACTCTTTTGAGTGGGAATTGATAGAATTGATGCAAATATGTTGGATTGGCGTTTTTGTTTCATGTCTACGTAAAGGAAAGGGGATATTAAATACTTATTACACGTAAAATTTGTTGGTTCATATAACTCTAACATAGTGAAACCAAAAGTTGTGTGTGTTCTGGGCTGTTGAGTAATAATGTGATAATGACAGAATATTAGATCGTTGACTAATCGGATTGGACCAATTCTGTGCTTGGTTGTCTATGATTGTATGTAGCGGAGAGCCTCACTTCATAATGTATTGTTACACAGGGCTCGAAACTCGCCAACATATATGGTGGCCCAAAAACGTATTATTGAATTATTTAAAAAAAAAAAGAGCATAATTATTATTCACTTGTTAGTGAAGTGTAACTGATGTTCAGTGTTTAATATTCAGTGTTTAATATAAGTATTTGTAAGAAATGGATACAAAGTGCAAGTAAAGTGTTTTTTATTCTGATAGAACCTGACTTTCATTTGCGCCAGACAGAACTGAAAAACAAATAAAATGTCGGCATGCTTTCTTTTTGTCCTTTCCTTTCCTTCTTGTGTTTAAGAAAATTGCACCTGGCAGAGGACATCATGATTGTCATTTTACTCTGACATACACTGAATTAACTGGCCAATTAAAATGAGATTTACAAAAACAAAAACAAAACTAAGACAGCATTAGGGAATGTTAGGATTTGATCACATATTTGGCAGAAATGTTCCTAATAGATACAAACTGGATCAGAATGACTGCATTTGGTCTCCCAACATAAATGTTTATAATATAAATAAATGTTGGCAAATTGCTATAAGCCGATCTGTTGAGTTCTGCTGCCATTGAGCAAAATTTTAATGTGGAATAAATTCATGTAATAAAATTATTAATAATAGCTCGTAGAAAGATTGCCCAAATAATAATATTTGGGCGACTGACTACATTATTTTTTAATATTTAAGTCGCCCAAACAGAGCTTTGGTTGCATTTGGCGACCTAGCCACATGCCGTTTCAAGCCCTGGTTAGTCTAGTTAACTTCAAAGAGCACTTGTAATGATTGTTAACACTGGGTTTTTAAAAAAAATTTTTTATTATAAATGTTAGTTCCTGATATGCATTACTTCCTTTTAATGATTTTTCTTATTTAAAATAACTAAAAATAATTTTGTGTAAAACAAATGTACTGAGTGTTATTCCGCATTCAGTGTTAAATACATTCTGCCATGTTTTGAAATCTGCAAAATACATTCATAATATCATTTACTTCATGTTTCAAATTTGAACTCTTCAATATTAATTTAAAAAACTCCCTGAAAGTCTTTTTATTTTCTCGTCCCCTTCAAGATGATTATCAATGTAAATGAAATAAAATTAAGTCAGGATAGTATTTATTAACTCTGTTGTCAGAATCTTTCATTGGGAGAGGACAAGTACTTTCTGCATGTTTTGAACATTTATGACATAGGCAATCCAATATTGTCTACATATGTTCCTTTAGAGATACAATAGCAGAACAAAAATTGGTAGTGCCAAGCAATCCTTAACACATTTCATTAAAAAATTAAACCATCTAAAAATCGGTCTTAAGACATTTGTTGGAAACTAGTACCGTATATTGCCGTGTATTAACACTCCCCTTGTATAAGCCAACCTCTTAGTTTGACCCTAAATATCAGGTACGAAATCATAGGCCGAAGTCATCTTTTATTCAGATGGTGGAACACGTTTTTACCATTGAAATGACAGTTAACACAATAAAAATTTTTTTTATTCATCCAACTAGTAATGCATTAAAGAATAAAAAGCTATATAATACTGCATGATAGGATGTTTTATTTATACTGTGCACAAATTGTTAGCTGTTGTAAGGGTCTGATCAAAATTTGTAAGTTGAGGTTGGGAGTGTTTCGATCAGAATATTATTAATCATTTTGTTGCTTCAGTGTATAAGCCGACTTCTTTTGGAAAGTATTTCTAGACTTCAAAAGTCTGCTAATACACTGCAATATATTGTAGTATGTCTGAGAGAATAAACATCCTATAATCATGAAGTTAGCAAGTTTTAATTTCTGAACGCGGTTTGCCTAAATTATCAGTCATCGTATTCATTTGCCAGGGCCGATCAAGTGACCGTAAAGCTCGAACCCTGATGTGACTACGGCAAATGACACGTCACCTTCAACCTGTATGACAAAATAGCAGATAAACAATTACAGCACATATTACATATATTATATGCAAAGTTTTATTTTATTTTGATTCCCATTGCTAATGTTGGTTAATGAATATGCATCTTTTAATGCATTAACCTTTAGACTGGATTTATTTTGGAAAAAACAGTTGTTACAAGTTTATAATTTTTACTCTCATATATTCACTTATGTTTTATAAATACATAAAATAAAGTTCATATTGGAATTCATAAGCATTATTTTTGTGGATTGGTTGATTAGGCAAAAAATTAAAAAGTTGCATTTACTTGGGACATTTATTGCCAGCTGTCCAGTATTTGTTCAGCTCAGAATTCTACGGTATAATCCATTGAAAAAAACAATCTAAAGAAACAGCAAGCTGACTTGTTTTCCATTTCCTGATATTAAATCGCTTCCTGTGAGTGTTGCATGCAAAATAATGCGAAATATGAATTGGGGAATGCAATGTATACAGTGTACTGTATGTCGTCTAGTGTGGTGTATGGCGGGATGTTTTGCCTGCAGTAGTCAGAAGGTTAAGTAAATGGATTTTTTTTCAACATCGTTTGGTCTTTTTCACTAGCCTTGATTTGTAATAATTCTCTCCAGTGATCAATACATGAATTAGTTTTAATGTTTGCCTTTTTCTACCAAAATTGCAGGGAAAGGCCAGAAGGGAGTACTGGATTTAACCGAGAGGGAGGAGAGCGTGGTCGTGGTAGAGGTGGTCGTGGTGGATTTGGAAGAGGACGAGGTGGCCGTGGCAATCGTGGAGGTCCCAGAGAGGGATTCCGTGAAGGTGGTGGTGGTGGTGGTGGATTTGGTGCTCCTGGTGGTGGACCTGGTGCCGAGAGACCGAGAAGGGATTTTGATCGTCACAGTGGTAGTGATAAAACGTAAGCTTTATGGTCAAGTATGCTTTCAGAAAATAATCTAAAGCATGTTTGGATAAATGCAAAAGTTAATATTTTTGTTTACTTTGCTTTGATAAAATTTTAGCTTTTCATGTTTAACCAGGGCAAGCTTTGTCACTTGAAAAACATTGCCAATTGCATGATTTAAAACTATTGGCAAATTGTATTAGAATTGGGCAAAATAATTTCATGTATTCGGGGAATGTTTTTGTTTTAAAAAGTTTGGTTACTGAGAGTTGGTGATCTCTTGAATGTTGAGTAGCAATTATTTAGTGGCTCTGTGATGTTTGAAATTTGCGTAGCGAATCGAGACGTGATGCTAAACAAAATTTTCCTCATACTTTTTTGAAAAACTAGAATTAATGTAGTTTTTTTATTGCCATGTATTAGCCGACTCCTTGTATAAGCCGACCTCTTTAGTTTGACCCTAAATATCTAGTACAAAATCATCGGCCTCGTGTATAAGCCAAAGTAATCTTTTATCCAGTTGTACATTGTATTGATTTCAATAATACTGCCAACAAATGGACTGGTGCTTTTCTCTTTCATTATATTTTCTTTCCCATTAATTATTACAGACACTGTATTATTGTTACGCCAATTATGGCAATGCTAACATCTTCCATGCCGTGCAAAAATTTAGCACCAATAAATGATAACAAGAAAATAAACAATTCAAGCTGTAACAACATATCACTGCACATTAATAATTTAATGATGCACTGGACAGCAAATAATAAACTCATAATCGCATGTTTAATCCTGGTTTCCCCTCTGCACAGAAAATGATTCTGTGGTCCATGGCTGTTTACACAATCATGTGATCCAATCAAATAAGAGCTTACAAAATGATATAGACAAAGGTGTGAAACAAAGATGTTTTTACCATTGAAATGACAATAAAACAAGTAATGTTTTATTATTAATCGTCAAACTATTAATGCATTCAAGAACAAACATTGCATGATGGGACGTTTTATTTATACTGTGCACAAATTGTTACATAAGCTGTGATGGGCTGTAAGGGTCTGATTAAAATTTTGTAAGTTGAGGACAGGAATTTTTTCTATTGGAATTTTATGAACCAATTTGTTGCCTCCGTGTATAAGCCGACTTTGTTTTGGAAAGTATTTCTAGACTTCAAAAGTCGGCTAATACACGGTAATATACGGTAATGGATAATTTGGCGATATTGTCTGCTAGCCCGGAGCTAGCTTTCTATTGACCATCCTATTTTAACTAACCTTTACTCGCCAAGTTGATGAGATTGTTTTTTAATAGGCTGAAAATGTTGGGGGTCATCTTGCATTTCAGCTACTTGACATGGCAGTCCAATCCAGTTAACGATTCTGATGGCCCTTTATACATTTAAATTGTAATTGATTTGTCGTGTACATCGTAATAAGATTTTTCAAACCGTAGAACAGTTTTGGCTGAACCGATAGGTAAGAAGGCGTCTTTGCGTCTATTTCAGTGGCATCAAGGCTGTGGAGAAGAAAGAGGGAGGTGGTGCTCGCAACTGGGGAACATTCAAGGATGATATGGTGTAAGTTCTGTCAAGCCAAACCTTTTCAATACCTCTATTATACGGGGTTGACTAATATTAGTGTTTTCAGTTTCCTGTTGTAATCCACTAACAGTGTTGATTAGTTATTAGCAACCACTTGCCTTGATGCCTCTGTAGATTTCTAACAGTTGTCGACCTCAATTACTAGTAAACCTCATCAGATATTTATTTTACAATATGTAGCTTTTCATTTCAGCAATGTTCAGCAACAGTGACTTTGGGATAAAAATAATTATTTAGAATTATTTTTTTTCATAGCAATAAGTTATAGGTTTTAGAGTAAATGATTGAAAACTTGAGGTTTTAATATTTCTACTAAGGCCAAGTAAAAACAAATGTTTGGTTCCTGTTACATGCCCTCCATTTTCAAGCTAATATTTCCTGAACAGTAAAGCAGATTAATCTATTAAAAGCTCTTTCTTTTCTGTTACAGTGCAACTGACAATACATATTCTAATGAGAATCTTTAATTATTTTCTATAAAAAACCAAAAACATGTTGAAACCTAGTCCAACCACAATCGGTATTAATGTAAACACCACCCAAGTCGAATACTAAACGGTAAGGTTATAAACTACGATAACACTAAAATAGCACTATAATTTGATTGTTGGAAAAAGGTTTTAATATCAAAGGTCTGATCCACAACATGGTTACACCCCCTCACAACTACAGCAGCAACACTGATCTTCTCGGCCTATTTCATTGCTAGTATTGCAGTAAAACAGTGTACATCATGAAGACATCGAAGATGTCAATACAAATTAACAAAATAAATTAACAAAAAAGATCTCCATACTAACTATCCTCATAGCATAGATATCAAAAGAAAACAACTATTTTCAGGAAAACAGTTTCCCTTTTGTAGAGGCACTGATTTTTCGTTTCAGATTTTTCAGTTTTGCCAGTTTCACAATGCTACAAATTCCAGGGGTTTTCTGTTTCAGTATTAAACAAATTTTGTTTTTGTTTCACACGCACACCACAATTAATAGCTGGTATAAAATAATTCTAAATGATCACACTCTAAACCACTTCCCTTTTATAATTTATTTTGAACAAAGCCTGGAATACAATATGCAATTACTGCATTCCTTTTTTGAGATCGGAAATATGGCAATGCCACAAATGTTAAAACTTAATAAGCAAACATAACTATATATATTTCACTTGAGTAAATATCAGATAATTTTAGCTCAATGTTCATTTTTCCCCTGTTAAATCGGCGGGGAATATCGAAGAAAACACGACTGGTAAAACGTTTAGATACTCTACATTAAACACTTGACGTAACCTACAAAGGTACTAGTATTGTAGCGTAGCACAGGCAGATGTCTGAAAAAATCAGGA
>JAECMU010081926.1:0-10576 GCA_016106625.1 Dracogyra subfuscus
ATAGAGCATATATCTAAATATGGCTCTGAGCACTCTGATGCAATTATTACCGAGAACTATACCGAGGCAGAGAGATTTCTAAACAGTGTGGACTCTGCTTGTGTCTATCTAAATACAAGTACACAGTTTACAGACGGGGGTGAATTTGGCTTCGGGGCTGAGGTGGGTATATCTACTAACAAGTTGCATGCCAGAGGTCCTATGGGGATTAATGAGCTGACTACATACAAATATAAGATATACGGAAATGGTCACACAAGAGCATAAAGAGATAGTATGACAATAAGAGCTTTGGTTTTTTTGCTGTTTCTTACCATGCTTTCATTTGCAGATACAAGTAACACAAAAGAACTGATTATAAAAGGTACCAAACAGTTAGAAAAAACTGAATATATAGATGCCCTAGAGGTAGAGGTGCCAAGCTGGTTTCAGTTTTGGAAGGATGACAAAACCTATATCTCAAATAGAGTGATACCAAAGATCCCCGATACTCTTAGAGACTTTTTGGACTCAAAAGGCTTTTATGATGCCAAGATCAAAATAGAAAATAGGGACAATAGAGTTACAGTGGAGGTAGAAGAGGGTAAACCTGTAATCGTCGATGACCTACAGGTAGAGACAGATTTCAATATACCTCCTGTAGCTGAGTTTCATCATGGTGTTCGCTTTGAAGCAAAGAAATTTGTGCAGGTCAAAAGCGATATCAAAGCTCTGCTGATGAAAGCTGGATACTGTAACTATAATCTGGATACCAAAGCATATGTAGATTTAGAGAAGCGAACAGTGTCTGTGCAGTATAGGCTCAAAAAAGGCGAACTGTGTCGCTTTGGAGATACAAATATTACAAGCAGACCAGAGAATATCTCAGAGAGGGTCATAAGATCAAGGCTGAGATACAAAAATGGCGATGTTTTCAGTACTGAGAGGATCAATGAGACATATGATGCAATCAATAGTCTAGATGCTTTTGGTTCAGGCACAGTAACACCAAAAGAGAGAGAGTTAAACGAGGATGGTGAGGCTGAGGTTCTCACAATTGTTCCTATAGAGGTGGCTCTCTCGCCCAAAGAGAAGCTAAATCTATTCAAGGGTGGTGTGGGTTATGATACGGCTTTGGGGATGAGACTTCAGCTCTATTATGAGAGGCGAAACTTCATGACCGATGCACGCAAGATCACTGCCAATCTTCATTACTCTGCCAAAAGCAAATATGGTGAGATTGCCCTGTTCTCACCAGCACTTATAGATCTCAATGGTGACTACTTTGATCTATTTATCAAGTCTGGTTATGCTCACAATATATATGATGCCTATGATGAGAACAGAGGATATTTTGAAACAAAGCTGACATACGAAAGAGGTGACATAACAGCTCATCTGGGATTCGGACTGGAAAACATAGATATCAAAAAAAGCAGTATCGATCCTGCGATCATAGAGGGCAACTTTCTGTTACTGCATCCTTTTGCAAAGTTTGTATATGATGGCAGAGACTCCAAGATAAACCCAAAGAACGGATATTACTTCTCTACTTATGGAGAGTATGGTTTTGATTATGAGCCAGGTGCAAGTAGCTACTCTAAATTTATTTTGGAAGGCAGGGCGATAAAAACATTTGAAAATTTGACCATAGCAACTGTTGGGAAGATAGGTGCCATAGAGGAGTATAGCGGGAAAGTGCCTGCTTCAAAACTCTTTTACGCAGGTGGTACATATAGCAACAGGGCTTATGGCGAACGAGATATAGGATATATCACCTCTCCAGTAAGCGATAGCGTACTGGGAGGTAAAAGCTGGCTGAATTTCTCTGTAGAGGCAAACTATCCTATATATGGTGACGATCTGTTTGGGGCACTTTTTCTAGACAGTACAATGATCAACGAAAAGAGCTATGACTTCAAAGGAGAGACGATCAACTCTGCTGGATTTGGTATCAGGTACATTACTCCCATTGGTCCTTTAAGAGTTGATGTGGGAGCCAATATAGAGGATATCGATCAGTACGGTATAAGTTTCCAGATAGGACAGTCATTTTGAAGATATTTTTGAAGATCCTGTTGTGGCTGGTCATTATAGTAGCCATTTCGATAGGCATACTCTATATAGCTATAAACTCATCATTCGTTTTCAACAAAGTAGCTGGATATTTCGCACCCCAATATGATATTAGGTATGATAAGGTAAGTGGCAATGCAATAAGCGGACTGACACTGGATGGACTCTATTATAAAGAGAGAAAACTTGCTAGAGAGATTACGATTAAGATTAATCCAGTAACACTTCTAGAAAATAAAATAACAGTTTCAAGACTGTGGCTCAGAGGAGTAAATGAGAGAAATTTAGAGTATATGATATCTGATTTATCAGATGACAACGATGATAATGAGAGTGGGGATTTTATACTGGGGGTAGTGGTCAAAAATGTCAAGCTGTCAATGTTGCCTGTTATGATAGAGGGGATAAGGTTTGACGAGGCAGAGCTGAATGTAGAGTATATTGAGTATGCAGGTGGCAAGTTTGAGTTTGGTGCATTGGATCTTGACGCAAGGACATCTTTGGGGCAGGCATCTATTAAGGGGGAATACCGAGGTAGAAATCTGCACCTAGGTAAGCTTACTATACAAAATCTTGATACCGAAGAGATAGAGAGGCTTTTTTTAGGAGATGTCAACAGTAGTACAGATGTTGCAGATGAGAACAGTACCGAGGAGAGTGGCAGTATATTTGTCCCACAAAAACTTTTCGTAAAAAAGTTTGAAGCCACACTGCTATCTCGCATATATGCCAAAGTACCAGTGTCATATCTAAGTATAGATGGCAGTAATCTTCAGATAGACTTGGACAGCTCTACAGCCATGGGAGATCTGAGTCTATCTGTAGTTACAAGTCTGGCAAAAGCTGACATAGAACTATCTTTATCTAGAGATGAAGCGTATATCAGAACAATTGACATTAGAGAGCTTAATATTACTCAGATTATAGCTCTTGCAGATAACAATAGTAGTTCAAATGATGAGCATGTTTCCAAAAAGAGTGATTCCAACAGTACTCTAGAGATACCTTTCGTGCCTGACAACATAAAGATAGATAAAATAACATTATATACTGTACCTGCAACAATAGAAGGGGTTGGTATAAACAGCACTGCCTTTAAAGCAGGCAATATTGCCTTGAGACTCTCCATCATGAAAGTTTTGAGTGGTGATGTAGAGTTGAGTGTAGATACCGACATAGCCCAGCTAACACACAAAGGCACCATTAGCGATAATATACTCAAGAGCCATGTGGTGGTAAAACTTGCAGATGCTATCGTAAAGAAGTATGATCTGTCTATCCGAAAAGGTGCTATATCGCAGATAAGCATAGATACTATAGCAGATATGGATCAGATTGAAGCAAAAATCAAATTTAGTGCCAACAGATTACTAGGTGCCAAAAAAGATGAGTTTGATCTAGATATTAAACCAACCACCATTGATGCCAGATACTCTTTTGACGGAAATCTAAAAGGCAACCTAATATCTACAGTGGTAACGCCATATACAAAAAATGTAAAGATAGATATTGACTTTTGGATGGAGGATGGGTTTGGCTACAAAGGAGTTGTGTCATCTGATGCTATAGAGCAGATAGACCCAAAGATCGCAGCAATGATCAAAAGGCTTAAGATAACGATAGATGGAAGCCTCGATAGTCTTGAAGCAGATATTGACTCTAGAGAACTCAGAGGAAAGTTTGTCTCAAAAGACCTTAAAGGTGGCAA
Organism: Dracogyra subfuscus; assembly: GCA_016106625.1. Taxonomy (NCBI): domain Eukaryota; kingdom Metazoa; phylum Mollusca; class Gastropoda; order Neomphalida; family Peltospiridae; genus Dracogyra; species Dracogyra subfuscus. The sequence goes on from JAECMU010081926.1 coordinate 3,764, forward strand.
GCTAAACATAGAGACAAAAAAGAAGCTAAAATTTTCAAAATATCTAAAGCTGCCAAAAGAGCTGGATGGAAGTTGGGCAAAAGTGGTAGCTAGCATGCCTATAGACTTCAGTAAACCAATGCCTCTAAATGCCGACATAAAATTTACTTCAAATATAGCCAATCTAGATGCAAAAGCTATATATGATGAAACTATAAACATAGATGCAAAGACAGTAATCCCAAAAAACTCTCTGCTGAAAAAATTTAATGAAAATATAAGAGTAGATGTACTTAGTCCGATGAGGATATCTGTCAAGATAAATGGCGATGATATAAAAGCAGATATAAATTCCAAAAAGTTAAAAATAAGTGCAAAATATAATCTAAAAAGCGGTGTAGCAGACGGTAATATAAATCTAGGTGGCTCCAAGATATCTATAGGTGGCTCATCTGAGAAAAATATCAAATTGAAGGTACTTAGCAATTCAATACAATCAACACTAGATGCAGTATCCAGCATATACAAAATAGACACTCCTGATATTAGGGGTGATATATCTATGGATGCAGAGGTCAAAGAGTTGAGTTCGGCAGTATTGAACTTGAGATCAAAAGAGATAATAATAGGAAAAGATCGCAAAGATGGTACAGTGTTGTCGGATATATCACTCAAGCTCAAGGGTGATAAAAATGGTGTAGAGATAGATAGTTATACGCTGCAAGCCCAAGGAGTAAAAGTCTATGCAAGCAAGCCATCAAAGATAGAGATAAAAAAAGATAAAATTTTTATTCCTGCTCTGTGGGTAAACGACTCTCTGAAAGCAGTAGGAGAATATAGCCTAAAAACAAAAAAAGGCAAGCTGAAAGCTTCGGCATCAGACCTCAAGATATCTCATGATCTTGCAGACATCATTGCTAAATTGGATATCAAGACAGATATCAATGGTGACAGGGTGTCTATAGGTGGAAACATTCATCTAAAAAGTGGCAAGATTAAATATGATATGAATCAGAAGAGTTTTGCAGCAGATAGCGATATCATCATACTCCAAAGACAAAAGAAAAAGCAGGACAATGCATTTAAAAATAACTTTGCCATAGATCTAAAGGTGGACAGCAAGCAACCACTTATCTATAAAAAGCAGGGGATAGATATATCTATGATACCAAATCTGCATATCCGAAAGAGGTATGGCTCTTTGCTCAGGATAGATGGCAAGATCGATCTGCTCAAAGGCGGCTATTATATATTTGAAGCCAAAAAGTTCGTACTAAAAAAGAGTGCTATATACTTCAAAGGAAAACCTACAGCACCTATACTTGATATAAACATCGTCTATAGGCATACAGGCACTACAATACGAGTGAAAGTCACTGGCACAGCTTCAGAACTTTCACTTCACTTCTCTAGTGATCCTCATATGAGTAGAGAGGAGATACTCTCATTCATTATGTTTGACACTGGAAGAGGAGACAGTAGTAATAAGGCGGGTGATGTGACAAATCTGGTAGCAGGAACATTGGTGAAATCACTCTTTGCCAATATGGGACTAAAGCTGGATCATCTAGTTTTGAGTGGATCAGGCTTTGAGGTAGGCAAAAAGCTGAGTGATAAGATCACTATTGTATATGATCAGGAGAAAACATCTTCTGTCAAGATAAAGATAGAGAACACCAAGAGCATAGAGACAGATATCTCTTTTAGTCAGGACTCTAGGAGTGCCGATATTTTCTACAAAAGAGAGTTTTGACTTTATACCAAATACAAATTAAATGATATATCATAAATCTGTTTAGGTTGTACACATCTATACCATACTCTAAATGCAGAACTAGCCATAGCTAATTCAAATTTAGAGTATGGTATAGATGTGTGCAATATGAGCAATTTTGGGTATATGATTTTATTTGGATTTGGTATTAGAAGTGCCCCTTACTCTATGCTGTCCATCAAAACACCTATTATATCATACATCGTTATCAGTCCGAGCAACTCATTGTTGTCTACAACCAGTAGTCTTTTGATACTGCTATCTACCATCATTCTGGCAGCGTACTTCACATTCAGTTGTGCAGATATAGATATGGCAGGGATGGCAGCTATATCATAGACATTAAGAAGATCTATATCGCCATCTTGTGCAACTATACTTTGCAGTATATTTTTGTATGTCACTAGTCCATATGCACCAGAGGGAGAGGATTTTTCTACGACAATTGATCGCACATTGTTTCTCCTCATGAGCCTTAGCGTCTCTCTTACTGTTGACATTGCTGATACTGTGATAAGTTTCTCTTTTGGTGTCATTATCTCTTGTACTAACATAAATACTCTCCTATATCGTTGTTTTTATATTGCTTTCGAACTTATGAAGTTCATCTTTGTCTAGACCTGCTACATGACTCAATGGAATAGTAAAGGCAAAACCACTACCCTCTTCTTGGACATCTAGCTTAAAATGCCCCCTTATAGCCTTTAGTACTTTCATCGATAGTCTCCTTGGCAAAATGAACATGAGTAGCGAGACATTCTCTTCCAGTGTTAGCCCAAAAAAGACCTTTTTCTCTTCTAGTCCTATATTTTTACCATGTATAATTGTAACAGATCCAGCTCCTGCCTCTTTGGCTATCCTGATTGCCTCTTCCTCTTCTTTGTCTTCTACGACAGCTACTAGTGCAACAAACTGCATTATGCTTCTCCCTTCTGCTTGGATTTATTATACTCTGCATGTATTCCGTATCCCATAACAGTCAACATGGGAAACAGAGATGCGAATGCGATAAGACCAAACCCATCTATGAGAGGGTTTCTTCCCTCGATATTGGCGGCTAAGCCTAGTCCCAAGGCGGCAACTAACGGTACAGTGACAGTTGATGTGGTAACTCCGCCACTGTCATAAGCTATAGGAACTATGTACTTGGGGGCAAAGTATGTAAATATGATTACAAACAGATAGCCAGCTATGATGTAATAGTGTATAGGGTCACCTGATACCAAACGATATGCACCCAAACTGATACCTATAGCAACACCAAGTGCAACTACCATTCTAAGTATATTTTGTTTAATATTCCCTTCACTGATCTCTTCGGCCTTGATAGCAATCGCCAAAAGAGCAGGTTCTGCCATGGTGGTAGAGAAACCGATTAGAAATGCAAAGAGATATATGAGTAAATCATTTTTCATGCTTGTGAGTTGATAGGCAATAGTCTCACCTATGGGAAATAGACCCATCTCCAGACCAATAATAAAAGCGTATAGTCCAAGAATGACCATGATAATGCCCACAATTATATTTTTCAGATGCGAAACTGGTTTTTTGATGATAATATATTGAAAAAAGAAAATAACAATCAATATAGGTGATACATCTTTTAATACACCCACTAGCTCTATGATCGTATCATAAGCTGAGAATACATATACGGAAGCTCCTGTCGCAACATGGGAGGATGTATCAGTGATGTTGGAATCAATAATAGGGGAACCGAAACTGTAAACGATAATTCCATAAAGCTGTACAAATATCATAGGTGTCAATGATGCAAAAGCTATCAAGCCAAAACCGTCTATAGCAGGGTTTCGTCCTTTGATACTGGATGCCAAACCGATACCCAAAGCTGCGACCAATGGCACAGTTACGGTAGATGTGGTTACACCACCGCTGTCATATGCAAGCCCGATGATCTCCGCAGGAGCAAAAAAAGTGATAATGACCACCAGTATATATCCAGAGATGATATAGTAGGCTATGGGATGACCTAGCAGGATGCGAAGTGTACCTAGAGCTATAGCAAACCCAACTGAGAGTGCCACGGTCATTCTTAGCCAAAATGCATCTATGAGTCCATTGGATATCACTGTTGCCTTGTTGGCTATAGCTATGAGTGCAGGCTCTGCAACTGTAGTAGAAAATCCTATTGTAAAAGCAAACAGCAGGAGCCAAAAGACAGAGCCTTTTCTGGCAAAATCAACAGCTAGACCTTCTCCTATGGGAAATATACCCAGTTCAAGTCCACGAATAAAGAGTGCCAAGCCCACAGCAACAATAGTTAAACCTATCACTATAGAGACTATATTGTCAGGTACCTTTTGTATGATCAAACCCTGAAAGAGTGCCACAACAACGATAATGGGAAGAAGATCTCTAAAAGAGTTTTTCAGATCTCTTGCAAATATTTTCAAGCTTTCATTCATGGTGGGGATTATATCGAAATATGCTAATAGTCGACAAAATAGATAAAACTGTGTATAATTCCAAAAATCAAAGAGAGGAGTTTCCATGAACGAGTTGGAGAAATATTTGCATTCTCATGCTATGGAGGAGCTCCATCCCTCTGAGATAGCAAATCTTCTCAAAGATATGGATGAGGAGAGTTTCAATGAGGCTATCAAGACCATTCCCAATGAGTTGATAGCTGATGTTGCACTGGAACTGCCAGATAGATACTTTGGTGATATAGTAGAGTCATACACTCCAAAAGAGATAGCAGAGTCTCTTTCTGATCTTGAATCTGATGATCAGACAGACTTTATACAGGACTTGGAAGAGCATGATGAACAGGTTGCCAAAGAGGTGTTTGAACACCTTGATGAAGAGGATAAAGCCGATATTCTCCAGCTGAAGCAGTATGAAGATGATGAATCTGGTGCCTACATGCAGACAGAGGTGTATACTGCGGACTTGGAGCAGACGGTAAATGATGTTATACGAGATTTTTCCAAGCTTCGTAGAGAAGGGGAGCTGGAGAATGTTCATTATCTATTTATGACAGATAAGTCAGGTGTACTTAGGTATGGTATTAGCCTTGACAATCTGTTGACATTTGACTTCGACAAGACTCTTGAACAAAATATAGAGGAGTCTCCTGAGAGCTATCTTGTCATCAGAGCGGAAGATTATGAGCCTATTGATGAGGTGGTTAAGAAATTTCAGGAATATGATCTGTCAGTACTTCCAGTAGTAGATAAAAAAGGTGTGCTTCTTGGTCGTATCACTTCAGATGATATATATGATGTCATCAGTGAGCAAGCAACCGATCAGATGTACCATATGGCAGGTGTTGATGATGAGGCTGAAGATGATGAAGATCTGATAAAAGCTGGAAGAACTAGAGCAATTTGGCTTGGCGTGAATCTCCTCACTGCCATATTGGCATCTTTTGTCATAGGAATGTTTGAAGATACACTTCAGAGCCTTGTTGCTTTAGCAATACTTATGCCTATAGTTGCATCAATGGGTGGAAATGCAGGTACACAGAGCCTTACTGTCGTTGTGCGACAGCTGGCATTGGGAGATATTGCCAAGCATGATGCATTTAGAACCATAAAAAAAGAGGTGATACTCTCTCTGATAAATGGTGTTCTGTTTGCAATTGTTATAGGTGTTATAGCGGCGATTTGGTTTGATAAGGGAATGTTGGGTATAGTGATAGCTTTGTCTATGATAATCAATCTTCTGAGTGCAGGTTTTTTTGGCTCCATGGTACCATTGCTTCTGAAAAGAATGGATGTGGATCCAGCCATCGGAAGTACGGTTATATTGACGACTGTCACAGACATTGTGGGCTTTTTCAGTTTTTTGGGTCTAGCGACTATTATTTTATTATAAAAGGAAATTATTAATTTTATGGACTTATTGGTTCTATATTTTTTAATCGCGGTTGTTGTTTCATTTATATGCTCAGTGCTTGAGTCAGTTCTGCTATCTGTCAATATGCCATATGTATCTGTCATGGAGAAAGAGAAGTCTGCTGTGGGGAGGCTTTTGAGGAGCCACAAAGAAAATATCAGTAAGTCCATTGCTTCCATACTTATCCTCAATACAATAGCCAATACAGTAGGGGCTACCGCTGTCGGTGCACAGGCAGAACATCTGTTTGGTAATTCTGCACTATTTTATGTTTCCGCTATCTTGACATTTGCTATTTTGTTTATCGGAGAGATTATTCCCAAGACAATAGGAGCTACCTATTGGAAGCAGATCGCACCTTTGGCTGGGTATCTTATTCAGATTTTTATATGGATTACTTATCCAATCATACTAATGACACTCTTTGTAACCAATCGTATCAATAAGGGGCAAAATACATTTTCCCTAAGCAGGGAAGAGTTACTGGAGAGTGCACTTCAGAGTGAGGATGAGGGGGTACTAGATGAGCAGGAATCTGATGTCATAGAGAATATTCTCAAGCTTGACAAGATCAAGATTCAAGAGATATTGACTCCAAGAACAGTAATGTTTACGCTTGATGGTACTAGGACGATTAAAGATATAGTAGAGAATGAATCTGCTATATTTAAGTTTTCAAGAGTACCAGTTTTTGATGGTGATATAGAAAATATTACAGGCATAGTTTTGACCAAAAAGATATTTAAGCAGGCACTAGAGGATGACAGTGTAATGCTCAAGAGTATTCAAAAAGATATCTACAAGATCAATGAGAACATACCAGTGTCCATGGCATTGGATCTATTCATAAAAAAGAAAGAGCATATGTTTTTGGTGCTAGACAGCTATGATCAGACAGAGGGCATAGTGACGCTTGAGGATTGCGTAGAGACTATATTGGGAGTTGAGATAGTGGATGAGAGCGATAGCCATGCAGATATGAGAGAGGTGGCAAAACATAAAATGAGAATGAAAAGACTCGAGGATGACAAGAGGGGATAAATCATCTTCTTTTAAGCCGATTTCGATATTATTCCATCCAATTATACACACCGATATAGGTGTTACAGTATAAATTATCTTTTAGGATTTACAATGAAAAGAACATTTCAGCCACACAATACACCAAGAAAGAGAACGCACGGTTTCAGAACTAGAAT
>JAECMU010081929.1:7156-19492 GCA_016106625.1 Dracogyra subfuscus
GACCGGTTTACACAGAGATCCGGATTACACAGAATCCGGTTTAGACAGAGTCCACTGTATATATATATATATATATATATATATATAAAAGTGTGTGGTAAAATAGAAAGAACTAGACATTGTGTGCCAATAAATTGCTCATATCAGTTCTGTTGGTTGCATAACTTGATTAAGTCTACTATACAGTGGTTTGGGAATTGTCTGGGCAGTACAAAATAGCATGTAATGGTGTAATATATGTGGGGCAGACGGTGAAATGGAGGTCATGTAATAGTGCAACACAGGGGCAGACAGCCAAATGAAGCTCTCTTGAAATATGGTGTAAGATGAAAGTTACAGCACATTGACTAATTAATCATTGGCTATTGGACGTCAGACGTTTGGTAATTCTGACACAAACAGGTAATTGTGGAAGGAAAACCTGCTATGTTTTTCCATTAACAGCAAAGGATTTTTTACATGCACTTTCCCACACAGGACAGCACATACAATGGCTTATGATATACCAGTTGCCCACAGACAGGACAGCACATACCGTGGCTTTTGATATACCAGTTGCCCACAGACAGGACAGCACATACCGTGGCTTTTGATATACCAGTTGCCCACAGACAGGAGAGCACATACCGTGGCTTATGATATACCAGTTGCCCACAGACAGGACAGCACATACCGTGGCTTTTGATATACCAGTTGCCCACGGACAGGACAGCACATACCGTGGCTTTTGATATACCAGTTGCCCACAGACAGGACAGCACATACCATGGTTTTTGATATACCAGTGGTGGTACACTGGTTGGGATGAGAAAAAGCCAGTCAGAGACTATATGTCCACTTAGTAGTTTCATTCCTGCAACCACAGCACCTCAGGCAGGCACTCTTATCCTGCTATATCCTGCCTCCATTCCTCACCCCTCGGTGTGAGATGAAGGAAATGTTTTTATTTAACGAAACGGGCAGCATAGCCCAGTGGTACAGTGCCCGCATGATGCGCGGTCGGTCTAAGATCGATCCCCGTCAGCTAACCACTGAAGTTTTTTCTCGACATAACCATATGTCTGACGCCGATATAACCATACTTACAATGTGTTGAGTGCGTCGTTAAACAAAACAAAAAAAAGCAAAATGTTTTATTTAACGACGCACTCAACCCATTTTATTTACAGTTATATGGCATCAGACATATGATTAAAAGACCACACAAATATAGAGAGAAATGTTATGGGCAACTCTTTTTGATTAGCAGCAAGGGATCTTTTATATATGCATCATCCCACAGACAGGATAACACATACCACAGAGTTTGATGTACCAGTCATGGTGCACTAGCTGGACCGACAAATAGCCCAATGGGCTACTGACAGGGATTGATCCCAAACCACTGACACTCCCCCCACCCCCACCCCCACCCCCCCCCCCACCCCCAGTGTAAGATGAGGGCAGACAATTAAATGGGGGTCATGTCTGGGCACCGATGGATACAAAGCACCTGTGATGTTAAAGTTGACACATCGAGCCACTGAGGGAAATAATTCCACATTTGTATTGATTTTTCTTTCCCCTTTTGTAGATATCCGTCATGAATGTGGCATGATTGGGAGAGTGCTTGTTTACTCCTAGTTTTCACGTTCTGTAATAAAAAAAAGAATAATATCACTTACTTTAATCCTTGGTTGTTAGGGTCTAACAAACACAACTTATGTTAAGGGCCATTTTCTTGTGTGTACTGTGTGTATGTGTATGCTTTTTAGGTTGGGTATGGAACACATTAAACAGATGCATCAAAATCTGATTCAGTGGTTATCAGTAGCACTGTTTCAATATGAGATGAATGTTTTTTTGTTAAGTGTTCCCATTCAACAGTATTTTAAAGGGACATACCCAAATTTTTAAACACCAAGGCACATTATTAGAGACATTTTTAATAACTAAAATCATACTTAACTTAGATTTTATTGTTTAGATTATTCATTTCTGTACATTCAAAGTGTTTTTGGTCATCTTGGTGTTTTTAATATCACAAAATGCGTTTCTCATATTTTTTTAAAAACACACGTGCATCTGAAAAATAACAGTTACGAAGTCGAGCTTTAGTCTATTTTTAGAGGGTTTTCACCATTTCAAAGTCAGACACTCATGTTTCATTTAATTCTAACTTTATCCAAATGTGTTACATGTTTGTAGATTAACTAAACTTATATGCATTTTCATGGGCTGAAACTAGGGTCAAATGAATGAATGTTTAATGACACCCCAGCACAAAAATACACATAGGCTATTGAGTGTCACACAAACTAGGATCTGTCCCTTTAACTGTATTAAAATCTGTACACATGGAAAATGGCCTTAATTGTCAGAGTTGGTCTAGAAAAAACAATAACCCCGAAACATGACCATCATGTTTAATCTCAACAGCATATTAGCAACAACCCAGATAGTGTTGGTATATGGGCATGGGACTTTTCTTTCTTCCAGAAAACTCTTCAAGCATGCCTGTTATGGGCACAACTTTTGAGTTTGCTACAGATCTGTTTCTATGATGGGATGTACTGGTTAGGGATTTTGGAAGCTATATTAGAGCTACAAAATCATAAAGCTATCATAGGCTATATTACAGAGCTCACACACCATTTTGTAGTCCCAAGATAGCTTAAAAAATATGGGCACTGGTTTTCATTTTCATTTTCAATATTGTTTAACGTGCACATTGAGAGCAAGCTGTTATAGCGCACGCCTGTCTTGGGCACACACCTCAGCTATCTGAGCTGTCTGTCCAGGACAGAATAGAAATTAGTGGGTTAGTTGTTATTGTTAGTGAAAGTGAAAAGAGAAAAGAAGGTGTAGCGGCCATACACCTACCCAATGAGTCCTTAAAAATTCGCTCTGGGTGGGAGCCGGTACCGGGCTGCGAACCCAGTACCTACCAGCCTGTTGTCCGGCAACTTAACCGCTAGGGCACTGGTGGCCTAACTTTGCCTTTTATCACAGTTGGAAATGGGCAGGCAGCATAGCCCAGTGGTACAGTGCCTGCCTGATGCACGGTCGGTCTAGGATCGATCCCCGTCAGCTAACCACTGGGGTTTTTCTCGACATAACCATATGTCCGACGCCGATATAATGTGTTGAGTGCGTCGTTAAAAAAACAAACAAAAAAAACAGTTGGAAATGGCTGTTACTACACCAGTTGGCTAATGCAATATAAATTGGCTAATATGAGAAACCAGTGAGCCAACATGTACTGCCCAGTGCTGCTACAAATATGTAGCACCATCAATGAATTCACTGATATTACTGATAGTCTGTTCATGCTGTGCGTGAAGGTGTCATTCGTATGCATGCTTCCATAGAAGGATTAACAAAATAGGATAGCCATTAATTTCAGCAGTCATGTAGCACTGGATGAAGTGGAGGAAAAGAGTTTCCACTGATGTGGATCAATCCCATGACCCATTGTACTTGAGATCATCCTTTCTTTTAAAACTATATTTAGCTCTGATTTCACGGAATGATCAAGGCTGGGAAGTAGCCCAGTGGTGACGCTCTTACCTAGGATCTGTTTTCACGTTGGTGGGCCCATTGGGCTATTTCTCATTCTATAGTTAGTGCTATGTGGTATGTGCTATCCTGTCTGTGGGTTGATGCATATAAAATTTCACTTGCTACTAATGTAAAACTGTAGTGTGTTTTATTTCTAAGACTATACTCAGTGGGCTATTTCTCATTTCTGCCAGTGCACCACGACTGGATTTCAAAGGCTGTGGTATGTGCTATTCTGTCTGTGGGATGGTGCATATAAATTATTATTATTATTTTTTTTTAAATTGTTTATTTAACGACGCACTCAACACATTATAAGTACGGTTATATCGACGTCGGACATATGGTTATGTCGAGAATAAACCCGGTGGTTAACTGACGGGGATCAATCCTAGACTGACCGCGCGTCAGGCGGGCACTGTACCACTGGGCTATAATGCTGCCCGCAGGTGCATGTAAAAGATCTGTTGCTACTAATGAAATAAGCGTGCACTACAACAGCTTGTTCTGAATGTGCATGTTAAACCTTATGACATGACAATGAAATAATGTAGCAGGTTTCCTCACTATGATGATATGTAAAAATTACCAAATGTTTGACATTCAATAGATGATGATAAATAAATCAATATACTCTAGGAGTGCCGTTAAACAAATACCCGGTACAAATTTTTAATTTTTGGAATGATCAACACTGCTGGTAGGTACTGGGTTCGGATCCCAGTCGAGGCATGGGATTTTTAATTCAAACACCAACTCCAAATCCTGAGTGAGTGAGTGCTCCGCAAGGCTCAGTGGGTAGGTGTAAATCACTTGCACTGACCAGTGATCCATAACTGGTTCAACAAAACTGCTAATCGGAAAGAGTAGCCCATGAAGTGGCGACAGCAGATTTCCTCTCAAAATCTGTGTGGTCCTTAACCATATGTTTGACGCCATATAACTGTAAATAAAATGTGTTGAATGCATCATTAAATAAAGCATTTCTTTCTTTTTCTATTTTTTAGTAGTTTCATGTTCATTGCAATGGACTACTCCATTTTTCAGCTAAGCTAGCCTCTGGTGTTTGCTGACATTTCACATGTTCTACTTCTCAAGAGCAAATCAACTGGTTCTAATGATATTTTGCTACAAGCATTGTACCAAAGTGTTCCAATTTTCCTAATTTAGAATGATTAGGAATATTGTAATTACTGTCTCTGTGTTTGAGTGTGTGTGTGTGTGTGTGTGTGTGTGTGTGTGTGTGTGTGTGTGTGTGTGTGTGTGTGTGTGTGTGTGTATATATATGTTATATATCTATATATATATATGTATATTCTGTTTTATTCCATTATAATATATTTAATTAGGATTTTTAGTTGTAATGCTTATACTGTGTATTGCCTTAAGTTCAAGCATAGTTTTCTGGGCAGTGTCAGCTACATGTATGCGTAGTCAGGGACTTGATTGCATTGTCACTTAGACTGATTTCTGTGCATTCCAGTATGTCATGTCCATGTAGAACCATGCATAGCTAATAGGTCTAGGAAAGAGCAATATGCCACAGCTAGTTATTAGATGGGAATCCAGCATTCCAATTGTAGTAATGTTCCTGTAAATGAAAGTCAAGTAATTAAATTAGATTCCTACATGTATATCAACAGTCTTCAAACTCACTTCACATCCCAAAAAAGAAAATCATCAAAGATCTACTCATATTAGTTCTTATAGCATCACATTCTGAATTACTATATCATATGTTGCACAATGGATCCTCATGAATTCTTGAGATTTTGTTAGGATTTGACCAAAAAATTAGATCATAAGCCCATACTTATAAAACTTTAGAGTTTAGGTTTAAATATTCTAATGATGTCACATGCATGTAACTTGTAAAGCATTGCTATAATATTAATACTCGGACTCTATTACAATGTTTTGGGTTTTTGGGGTGGTTCTTTTGTTTTGTTTAATGACACCACTAGAGCACATTGATTAATCAGTCATCTGCTGTTGGATGTCAAACATTTAGTAATTCTGACTCACAAAATTGCGCGAGTTTAGTGAATTAGGCCCGTCGTTTGTTATATGTAATCTGTTAATCACTACATACTAGTATTTAATGTTGTGTGTGTGGTGGGTACTAGTCCAGTTGTGAAATACTTGCCCAATGCATGATCGATTGGGGATAGATTCCTGTTGGTGGACCCATTGAGCTATTTCTCATTCCAACTAGTGCTCCACAACTGGTGTAATAAAGACCTTAGTAGGTACTATCTACTTGGTAGGTAAAAAAAAAATATATATATCTTGTGTGGGATGGTGCATATAAAAGATTTCTTGCTGTTAATTGAAAATAATAACTCATGTAGTTGTGGTAGAAGATTCATTATCTCTGTGGTCCTTAACCATACATGTGTATGTCCAATGCCATATATAACTATAATTAAAAATGTTTTACTGCATTGTTAAATAAAATGTTTCTTTCTTCCTTTCTTCCTTTGTACTTTCTATAATATTCAACACGAAACTCAGATTCTCTGAGATAGACAGGTTGCCTTTATTTCCTTTCATTTTTTGGTTCCCTTAAAACCCGGACACATACTGTGACTGAGGCGTGTCTAAAACATGGACCAACAACATTACACTTTCCATCCTTCTTTCCATCCTACCTTCTATCCTCTCCCTACCTTCTTCCCGTCCTTCCCTCCCTCCCTCCGTTCCTTCCTTCCTTCCTTCCTCTCTCCCTTCCTTCCTCTCTCCCTTCCTTCCTCTCTCCTTCCCTCCCTCCCTCCGTTCCTTCCTTCCCTCCCTTCTTCCCTTCTTCCCTTGCTTCCTTCCTTCAATGTCAAGTTTATATTCCAACTCAAATAAATGTGAAAATGAGAGAAAACAAATATGAATAATGTTTAGGATAGGTCTATAACCAGGGCTGGAACAACTTACACATGTATTTACATTTGTGATCCTCTTTTTGTACTTCTGTACAACCACAAATATCAGAGTCTTATCAGACAGACACAGGTTCCTCACGATCAATTCTGTGATAATCTACAGTTCTATTTCGATTGGCAAATCTATGTCCAGCCGCACTGGACATTGTTTGTCCATTTGTGGTCATTGGTGATCAGTGATGCTTGAAGAAATTGACAAATTCCTTGCCTTCCCAATCTGGCTTCTGACAGATCCATCAGAGTGGGCCTTTTCGGTAATTACTTCACCGGCAGTGATGGCAAAGGGGGCATTCCAGCAATCAGACAGGATTGTCATATCTCTTGGAACAGAGAGGAAAGGGATATATCTTTGTTCAACAACACCTCACAATATTCTAATCTTCAGCTACTAATATTTAAAATGAATGAATGTTTAATGACACCCCAGCGTAAAAAGAATACATTGACATTGGTTTGTTTGTTTGTTTTGTTTAATGACACCACTAGAGCTCATTGATATGTTAATCAATGGCAGCTAATGACCACATTGGATAGTACATACCACAATGTTTGGCATACCAGTCATGGGATGGGTGGGATGTGGCCCAGTGGTAAAGTTTCCGCCTGATGAATGATCAGTCTAGGATCGATCCCCATCGGTGGACACATTGGGTTATTTCTCATTCCAGCCAATGCACTACAACTGGGTATATCAAAGGCCGTAGTATGTACTATCCTTCCTGTCTTGGACGGAAGAGTTTGCTACGCAAGCACTTGTGCCCACGACAGGCGTGCGCTACAACAGCTTGTTCTGAATGTGCACATTAAACTCTATGATATGACATGTGCTATCCTGTCCATTGTGGGCAACTTATCCTGCATAGCATCACACACCTCAGGTGAGCACTCTACAGTGTTTCATAGAACTGGATCCCACACCTTGTATCTTTTGGATATGTCTGCATGTAAATATAGGCTCAAACTAACTACTGCCATGACAAAGTTGGCCAACTTTCAGTGTTCCCATGACTTGTACAGCTGTTCATTTACTAGTCAGAGCACTCTTACAACTCAGTTCTCATTGTATATATCCTATTAGTTGTTAATCTGAGTTGGGGGAAATTACAATGCAACTATCGAGTTGGGCAACTTTGTGACAGTTGACCGTTTAGCTTTTTTTTTTTCTTTTCTTTTTTTCTTTTTTTTTTAACGAGGCACTCAGCACTATAAGTACGGTTCTATCGACGTCGGACATATGGTTATTTCGAGAGAAAAAAACCAGTGGTTAGCTGACGGGGATCGATCCTAGACCGATCGCGCATCAGGTGGGCACTGTACCACTGGGCTATGCTACCTGCAAGTTTAGCAATACAGAGGACGTTTATTTAATGCTTCAGTCACATTATTGCCAAATGAGCAGCCTGACTGTATTTTGATGGTGTCAGCCAGTGCACTGGAATTGGTTTTCAGTTAGTTGATCTCTTACTGCTGTTGATGGATTTCTTCAGTGTCAGGTGTATTAACCCCAAATCTGTCTTAATGTATAAATCAAGTACATATTCAATGAGAATCCACACATTCATCTGGATGTCCGTTCATCCGTCTGTCTGCCTGTCTGTCGATCTATTCCACAATCCATCCCTACATCACTCCCTCCCACCTTCATCCATCATCTATTTTACCTATCCAGCCAGCCAGCCATTCGTCCATCCATCCAGGCAGCCAGCCAGCCAGCCATCCACCATTATCCAACTTGTTACATCCATTTCAGTCTCATTCGATTCCACCCCCACATAATATAATATCATATCATATTTCACAGTGTTGGTTGTCCGCTGCCATCTCTTCCCATCTGATTCCATATTTATAATAATAGTCAATGACTCATAGTTCTAATATGCAGAAGCAGTTGCATTAATAATGCCAGGCAGATTGGTTTAGATACATATAGAATTTTTAACTGGTAATCTCACTGAATTTTTGGGTGGGCAGCAGTGCCCGCCTGATGCGTGGTCGGTCTAGGATCGATCCCCGTCAGCTAACCACTGGGGGTTTTCTCGACATAACCATATATCCGACGCCGATATAACCGTAATTATAATGTGTTGAGTGCATCGTTAAACAAACAAACAAACAAACTCACTGAATTTGTTTTTTTAACGACACCATTAGAGCACATTGATTTATTAATCATCAGCTATTGGATGTCATACATTTGGTGAATTTAACATATAGTCTTATAAAGAGAAAAAACCCACTGCATTTGTCCATTAGTAGCAAGGGATCCTTTATATGCATCATCCCACAGACATGGTGTACTGGCTGGAACAAGAAATAGCCCAATGGGCTCACCAGTAGGGATCGATCCCTATATATATAGGTGTTTACAAAGATGATTAAAATTATTATGTGTACATGTTGATTTGCACTTCATTCACTCATTTTTCTGTGCAGTATTTTCACCAAGTTGTATGTTGTCGTCATCAGTTGGCTCGGGCTCGAAAGCATTTCCGCAGACGTGTTTTCATTCATTCCATCTTCATTCATAATCTCTGGGAATGGGGCTTCGTCATTATCCTTCTCATCAACCTCTTTACGCATCAGCTGAACAAGAAAAAAAAGGAAGAGATAAGGTGTGAATGACCAAATTCCCAGCATTTCTACCGTGATAAGCACACCTTTCAACATTAGCTCATCTTCACATGACGACGTATAAAGTACTGGGTTTTTTATTGTGATAACAGATTCTTGTGTTTTTTCCACCTGTTTACCAACATACAAGATCTGATAAGAAGTAATGTTTTTATATACCTCCTGCAGGCTGTTTTAATAAATTTCTTTAGATACTGTACCATTGAGAGGGGTGTTTTTTTTCTTTCTTCAAAACTTGTATAAAGCTACTATAATTTGTTTAGCAAAATAAAAGTTGATTCCATGAACATGTAACCAGATCCACTTTGTAAGCAAGAGGTCGGTTTTTTCTTTATTTTCTTGGTTTTTGCTAACGAAAAAAAAGAGGAAAACCAGAATGGCAAGAAAAATGCTAGTAACTTTGTTAAGTCAGTTAAAGATGCTGTCTCAAAGTTTTCAAAAAGTTTAATTTTTAAAAAAAATTTTTTTATAAAATCACTAGTGTACATTGAGTTGTTAGTCATTGGCCATTGGATGTCGAACATTTGGCAATTCTAACATATAGTCTTAGAAACAAAACCCTGCTACATTTTTCATTAGTATCAAGGGATCTTTTGTATGAACAAGCTCACAAGCAAGGTAGCACACACCACATCCTTTGATGCTTTGATGTACTGGCTAGAATGAGAAATAGCCCATTGGTTCCACAAACTGGGATTGATTCTAGACTCAACTGCGTATCAGCCAAATAGTTTACTGCTGGACTATGTCCTGTCATCCTGTCTCAAAGATGCATAATAATGGCTTTAACATCCAAATTATTTTATTCTTAAATGCTGTTTGGTGATGAAAATATGAATATTTCACCTATGCATTTCTTTTTTGACAGAGTATATACTGTAATTCAGGAAATTAACGCGACATTAATTTATCGCGAGTCGATAACCCTAGCCAAAATCGCGACATGAAATTATCGCGAGTAGATCGACTCTTACTTGTACAATAAATATGCTAGATATGTTACTGACCAGTGGATTAAGACCTCGTGATTTATTCTCAATATACGACCATTCTGCCAAAAGTGGTTATAACAATTACTTTCGAGTTTTAGTTCTTCCGTAAAGCCTTGTTACTTTTGCGATTCCACGTACTTCCGGCTAATACTTTCTTAACAACTTCACGCATGACTCTGTGATACCAGTAAATAAGACAATGCGTAACCGAGTGTGACATGTTTATGCAAGTTTGTGTGATGTTTGTTTCGTTTTATCCACTTGAACTTTATATTTATAAACAGATTTTAACAAATAATTTGTTTGCTTTTTATTTTTATTTTTTTCACTAGACGTTTATTTTTATAAATGAGACATGAAATATTCACGCCAGGATATTATCGTGACCTACTTCTAGACGCGTTTTTCGCAATAATATCGCGTTAATTTCCTGAATTACAGTATATGTTATACCTTCAACTGTATATGTTCAATACCTACTGGTCTGGGCCCCGTTTTACAAAGCAATCTTAGGGCTAACTTAGGGCTTCATTAAAACGGGGCCCTGAAGTTTAATGAAATAAGCACCACCAATGTAGTTATTTACACTGTTATATATGGTTTTTGAAGAACAGAGAGATGGTCTTATTAATAAGACAGGTGGAAAAGATCCCTTTCTACTAATGAAAAATTGTAACAGGTTTCCTCTCTAAGACTGTGTTTGACATCCAATAGCCCATGATTAATACATCAATGTGCTCTTGTGATGTCGATAAACAAAACAAACTTGTTTACTAGACAGGTGGCTGCATAGTATAGATAGCCAGTTGAGTGGGTCTAGCTGTTATGTAAATAGGTTCTGTGAATTTAAAGTGTTTTTTTTTTTAAAGATAGATAAAAATAAATGGTTGGAAATTAGTGTTGATAATTATACGCTGACAACTTGAGCAAGGGAATATTTTGTTAACCCCATCAAATCCTTGTGCTGGCTGTAGGTGCTGTCTGTTATCTCAGTTACCACTACAGTTGAACTTGTCATGTCATGTCATAGGGTTTAACATGCACATTCAGAACAAGCTGTCGTAGCGCACGTCTGTCGTGGGCGTAAGGGCTTGCGAAGCAAGCTCTTTCGTCCAAGACAGAAAGTTGGAGGGGGGGGATGTAGGACGGACCGCCTGCACTGGCAGATTCAAGGGAGCACCAGCGGTCCGATCAAGATCGGTAGCAGGCGGTTGCGTTTGAACTGCTTCAGTTAACCATTTATAAGCAAACCTTTAAGATAGTTGATGGTTGACATGTTTGCATGATTTAGTTTGTACATATAGTTTTATTAAAATGGTTTGAGGTAATTTTAATGTGGCCTCTTGATATTAACCCTTACCATTACCAGCCTGATTTATTTTGGTAATGGAGTGGGATGTAGCCCAGTGGTAAAGCCCTTTCTTGATGTGTGGTCAGTCTAGGATCAATCCCTGTCAGTGGGCTCATTGGGCTATTTCTCGTTCCATCCAGTGCACTATGACTGGTATATCAAAGGCTGTGGTATGTGCTATCCTGCCTGTGGGATAGAATATATAAAAGATCCCTCGCTACTAATGGAAAAATATAGAGGGTTTCCTCTCTAAGATTGTATGTCAAAATTATAAAATGTTTGACATCCAATAGCCGATGATTAATAAATCAATGTGCTCTAGTTGTGTCATTAAACAAAACAAGCTTTACTTATTTTGCAAACATTTGTGATGATATCTTGTAGGTGTTCTGAAAGGTTGAACTCGAATTAAACACACAATTAATATGCTATATTGAACCTTCTTTATAGCCCAACACCACTTCCCAATCAATTATTTACTTTGTTACCATGGTAACAAGTTGAAATGTAGTCATTCTCAGTAAAAGGTGTCTGATTGAACAGATCCGACTGTAGTGGATCCAACATGCACTTATTTATTTACCCCCAGAGATATATAGATGTTGAAGGAATGGAAACAACACCTGTTTATATATTGGTATCATTTAATTTAATGAGGAGCATTTCTGATAAAAAAAATTTTTTATATTTCATAGGCTGGTAAATAAGATAACTAATTGCATTGACCCATGTTCCTGAAGTATGTACATCTTTTCTTATATGTGTAAAATGCAGTCTGACATTATACATCTTTTCTTATATGTGTAAAATGCAGTCTGACATTATGCATCTTTTCTTATATGTGTAAAATGCAGTCTGACATTATACATCTTTTCTTATATGTGTAAAA
>JAECMU010081936.1:0-18891 GCA_016106625.1 Dracogyra subfuscus
ATTCTGAGAGTACTGCTAAAGTAATACATGTTCTCTACCAGGCCCAACACAGCATTTGTATATCCTAAGTTAACGAGACATAACTGCATGAAAAATTAGTACATAAAATCACTACAAAAGAAAAAAGAAAGTTTGTTTTGTTTAATGACACCACTAGAGCACATTAATTAATCAATCATCGGCTGTTGGTTGTCAAACATTTGGTAATTCTGACTCGTAAGTCAGATGAAACACGATACATTTTCCTAATACAGCAAGGGATCTTTTATATGCACTTTCCCACAGACAGGAAATCACATAAATGTACTACAGCCAGCCTTTGATGTACCAGTCGTGGAGCACTGGCTTAAATCAGCATGAAAGTCAAACTTCTACATGACAAATCTATACACAAAATGTTAGCTCAGTATCTTGAAACATTGCGAGAAAAACACTGTGAAAAATGGGTCAATCACCCAAAAAGTCAAACTTCATCTGTAACAGTATGGCCCCTTGTCTGGGAATAAGCCTACTCCATGCTAAGCTCATAGTAAACTGGCTTGGCCCCCTGGGCTTATTTCAGGTCAAATATCGTACATGATAAAACTATGAACAAAATTTAGCTGAATATTTTGAGGCATTGCCAAAAAAAGAAAGAAAAAGTCCTGAATACAAATGTTTGTATTTCGTAAGTTCAACGGCCATAACGCTGTAAAAACTGTGTAAATTGTCATGGAAGTTAAACTTGATCCGTAACATTATATGATAAAGCTATATACAAAATTTCAGTTCAGCATCTTGAGGCATTATTGGAAAAACAAGTCTGAAACATTATACATGGGGCAGACGGATGGACAGACAAGACAAGACAAGACAAGACAATGACAAGAAAGGACAATGACAAGAAAGACAGATACACAAGGCAAGGCAAGGCAAGGCAAGGCAGGCAAGCGGACGGACGGACGGACACACAAGCAGAAGGTCGAAGACGAAACCAATAGTCCCCTTCAGTTCGACTGGTAGGAGACTAAAACCAGGTGTAGGGTACTGCTGGTAAGAAGTGTCAATGATTCAGTAATTTTGTCAAAAGGTCAACTTTTAAAAATAAAATCTGCAAAAGCAATTGGATATGGTGCCATAGTACTAGGGGTGGGGAAAAATAAAATTGTCAGTTGGTCCCACTTGTCGTCACTACCCGGGGGGTGGGGTGGGGTTGGGTGGGTGTGGAAGGAAAAAAAAGAAAGGAATAAAACAACATTTAAAACACAATATTTGCCAAATAGGTGGGTTTTTTATAAATCATAGTGACATTTGTATTGTTTTATCTTTAATCATGAACGCGAAACGATAAACATAAAAACTTTTTTTTTATTTTTATAGCATTCTTGAAAAAACAACACAAATTGTATATATTTTACATAATGGAATAAATAATATAAAAAAGGACTAAAAGTTATTAATTTTAATTTCCATTTTATTATCAAGGCTTGTGGAATGATGTTTATTCACTGATTACATAAACTTGATAACTAATAACTTGTTTCTTATTCTCTTTATGTATATTCACCAGATGTAATTGTTACAGCAATTCTGATTGGGCAATATGTTACATGATTCAAGAGCAATACAATATAAATAATGCTATCGGGTCTTTCCAGGACAATATTACCTCCTCTTCCCAACAGCTGGTACATGATCTGCACAAATAGTCATTTTACTGGTTCCAATGGACCAAATCCATTCCAAATGACAATAATGAAACTGATATAAGCAGCATATCAACACACCCAGATGGTATACACCAATACAAAGTGTGGCACCTCACATTTAATCCACTTGCAAGAAAAAGGGGGTCATGTACCATAGATTTAATTAATGTTTTTATTAGTAATTAATCCTCATTTTTGTTGAAAATCACAGTTCCATTTTTGGTTTATATTGCATAACAACTGCATAAGAAATAAAAGTGTATTTATTTATTGCCATTGGATAATAGTATCTGTACAAATAATCAATGTCACATATTATTACCAATCAGAGTCACAGCTGTTTTTACTGCCTAAATATTTGACAGTGCACCTCCAACTTTAAACACGCTCTCTCACAGATGGTTGACCTGATTATTGACACAAGGTGTTATATGACAATATATACATTTGATTTGTAACTAAAAGTACTTTATTGAACCATCTACATAACCATCATATCACACTTATTATTGATATTTTATAAAAATAACTGAATTATGGGTACGGTCCATGTATTTGATTGATCCATATTACTGAACCATCCGGGACAGGAGGAATACACAACATGTACATACTAAGTACTGTATGAACAGTGCATTTTCTGAACAGGGGAGGGGGTGGGGAATATGAATTTAGCAGACCGTTTGTGTGTTTTCCATAGATATATGAATAGCGTCATATAGTCCCTACAGTACTAACAAAAACTTTATTATAATAAATAAATTATAATAATAATGATGATGAATAAATAAATAAATAAATAAAAATAACAATAAAAAATTATCAGTGGCTGAGATAGATTAACTGAAAGAGAAACTAACTACGAACAATACACAAACAACAGGACTTGAACTTAATCATTTTTCATTTTGAGGCTGCTTACGTTAATTTTGGAATAAAAAGTTAATTTTACCGTAAATAAATATGACTAAACGGTTATTTTGCTGTATTTAGTCATATTTCATATGTTAAAAATTGTAAAGGGCAATAAAACTCAAAATACATTTTTTTATAGGCTACTACTAAAGTTGAGACCACTCCCGGGTCCCCCTATAAATTTATGTAATGTTTCTGTAACAACCACACCCACCCGCCCCACTGAGACGTGATTTTACCAACATTATAATACATGTAATAATAATAATACACAATTATTATTCCTACTACTACTACTCTACTACTACTATTACTACTACCTGTACTACTATTGTTATTATTATTAGCCTACTACTACCTTTTTAGGGCGGAGGAGCAGTGTTTTATCTGTAGGAGTTTTGGCTATAAAAATGAAAGATAACGTACACCAGTGTCTGCGCTTAACTTTTTTTTTGAGTTGCCATCTGGGCAAGTGGTGACAACACTTTCACTTGCCCGGATCTATTTTCACTAGCCCGAATAATATTTTCTAAAAACAAACTACAATATTGCAACAGATTATAAGAGAAAACATTTATTTTGAGTATTATCCTGAACTCAGCCAACACACTCTTTAAATAAATAACACCCCACCCCATCTCAATGAAATAATAATAATAATTAAAAAACCTTAAAATATAATGTTCAGTGGATGCGATCTATGACCTGTACAAATAACCATATAATGTGTATATGTAAAAGCAGACCTACACGTTTTCATGGTGCAAAGTAGGCTACATAGCTGTACTTTTATTTATTTAAGAATTATTGATTTTTTTTAAAATCGGTTGCCAGGCGGGCAACCTTACTGTGGGTTTTCAGTCGCCCATCATCGTGTTTAGTCGCCAGGGGCGATCGGGCGACCGTTAAGTGCGGACCCTGGTACACATAAGGCTGGCTGAACTTGTTCCTGCATGTAGAACTGGATTCAACTGGGTTAAGTAGGCCTAATAATTAGCCAACCTTTGGACTACAAAACATGCAACAGTACACTGTTTTTTTACGCTACACATTAAAACCGAAATACCACTTTGCGAACCAGTTAAAATCATTTGCACACATGCCTAATATTAATAATAAATGGCGAGTTTATGTTCCAACTGTTTATTATTTTATTTCAGCGTATTTGCGGTTATTTTTGTCATTAAATAACATATGTTTTATTATTTGCCATGTATATAGTTGGCCCTCATTTGCCAAGTCTCTATACACAGTGTTCGTTTATATAAAATCAAAAATACATTATATGGATGTCGTATATATAGGGAATAACTGGTTACTGTCTTAAGATATCAACTTTATTCTGCGAAGGTTAGAATGGCGAATGCAGCGAGGCTCTGCCGAGCTGCATTCGCCATTCGACCTGAGCAGAATAAAGCTGGTATCTTAAAACAGTAACCAGTTATTTCTTTTATCCTGCAATCCTACAGGAATATTTGGAAAATCATTATTTATTCCTGTTTTGTGTAAGCAAAGCGAGTATTGTTTACCTAGCACGGCTTTTGCTGTATGACGTCACGCTGGCTACATTCTGTCACATTACAAAAGCGTTTTTGAACTCTAATTCATAAATAAATATACAAGTTTCGTATTGTTATCGCAAAACTAAAAGTTATTTGTATTTACTGCACTTCAACAAATGATTTAACGAATATGTTTATTGAAATTCTACTCTGAAATACTTGAGTCGAGTCGAGCTTATGTCACGTGACCTATATTTCCGTCTCAAAAAGCTATATTTTTGGTCAGTGACCAAAAATATAGAAATTTATCTAGTCATCATATCTTGCCACTATTTATAGTGATTGCAGGATAAATACATGTAGCCTCATCACTACAAATGTTTTTCCGTATTTTTTATGTCTCATCACAAGAAGAGTTCCATATTTTAAAAAAGAAGATGGAATTCCTTCAATTATAGTTCAATTAAAATGTTTTGGATCATACAAGAACTACATGTAGGTTTGGTATTCCAAATGAATGCAAGTTTCATTTATAATGCATATATAGAGAAACAAGGCCCACTAAATCTGTGACTGAGCGCCTTTAACATGGAATGTTCTTATTTGGTACAATGCCATCTTCAACAAGTGGTTTTGAGAAACGAATAATGGCAATATATGAGAACACAGGTGCTCGATTACTGCATAATAAAAATAAAAAAACAATTTTAAAAAACCCATCCAAAACAGTCTAAAATTGTAAATAAAATGAGTCAAAAAGTCACAGATAATTTTTAAAAACCCAAAACAATTATTATATATGTTATGAAGGAGGGGTGTTAGTATTTAATTAAGAGTTAGGCAACATTTTAAAAACCATGTACAGGGATGCAAGAAGGGCTGGAACAATAAAGCTTACTAGGACCGCTGTCCAGGGGCAGGTCAAGGGCCCCTGAAGGTAAAATTGTTATTTCAACCCCTGGAACTGCCAGAAATTGCATTCAATGCTAACAAATCTAAACTGGTTATAACTTATAATATAACGCACACATCATAAACTTGAAACCGTGAAAACATGCAACTGAACCATGTGCATTGAATATCATGTTTTTTGTTGTTTGTTTAGACAAAATGGAAAAGCACACATACGAATAGCTCTCACATCCACATATGTATCAAATTTATTTATAAATTAAACAATGCCAATGTATCAAGCATTTATTAAGAACTCCCCACCAAAAAACCCAAACCCAAAACCAACAACAAAAAACACAGAAAAAACCCTCCCACAAAGTAAACATAAAAAATAAAATAAATTATTTAAAACTAAAATGCAATAATGTTGTTTAAATTACATCACAATGACAGACGGTTGTGTTGTGATAAGATGGAGGTATTTAAGGGGAGAGCATCTTAGTATTAGTAAGAGCTCTTTCGGACTACTAAGAATCAAATTTTAGCTCTCACTCCTGTTTCATTTAGAACGACCATCAAAATTGCGCCAAAATTCCTGCAAATTAAATTGCGCACCCAACTTCATTTTTGGACACGCCAATTAATGGTATCGAAAATTCCATAGCACCCACAAAAACCCCCGCCTGCCCCCAAGTTGATTGGGCTACTGGTTCTCTCTTGAACCTGATAGCGCAGGCGGTCCCTCCTTAACCCACCCCCACACCTTTTCCTGTCACAGATGAGGGGAACTGGCCAAGGCCGGTCCCCGCGACTGTGACAGGCGTACGCTACAACAGCTTGTTCTGAACGTGTACGTAAAACCCTTTGGACTTGGACTTGGACTTGTCAAACAGGGCACCACATACAGCCCTGCAAAATCAATTAATAGTTGTTAAAAATGTGAATTCACCATCTAGCTGCCTTCAAGCCTTGAAAACTAAATTTTAATATATCAGATGACACAGGAAAATAAAACCTTCTGAATGAAATATTTACGACGTTGAACATCAGTGGACATGTTTCAAATGTAATGAATCATAAGCTTCGAATTTATCTGGATTATAATGTTTAAACTATTGGCTCTGACATATTTCTAAAAAAGTCAGTATTTATATTTGTTCATAATATATGTCAAAAGTGTGACAAGAAAACTTGAATTTGTAGCTAGAAATGACTACACAAATAAATAAATAAATAATTAATTAATGACATCATCCCACCACAAACAAAACATGTTTTGCAAGACCTATCTGACTGCATGCATGTAAGATAGCGACTGACCTCTCAATGAGTCGGTTTTCCTTCTCACTGATCACTTGACTGTGCTCCTCCTGACCCCGGATACACAGCATGTCGACTGAATCTCGCATACACGCTGCAACGTACACCGCGCCCGGTACTATGGCAACACCCATGTAGCGAGGACTGTGCACATCAATTATTGTCTTCCTACCTCTGTAAATAATAGTCAATACAACATAAAGACATTGAATAAAAATTCATCTGACTTTGCCTTTCAGACAAGCAAACTTGATAATTCACTGACTGCTGTTACAATAATGTTTCAGCTTAAACTTGTAGGTTTTAACATCTGTCTCCAAATTAATGTTATCTACAGTAATTCACTACTTTGGATCTTCATAAATCTTACTAAGGACATGATGGCTACCAACACAACACAAATAATAATAATTAAATGTTCTGCCTAGTGGCCAAACACCGAGCAGGTTAATATAAATGACATCATTACAAAGAATAAGGTGCTCTCCAAGTATAGAGGCTGGCTGTTTCAATAGGTTTGACAGTTTTTTGTTTTTAAGATGACTTACTTGACCTCTCCCTTGTCGGCTGGTATGACTGTGGCCTGTACACTGTTGAAGTAGGTGATGTACAGGAAGGGCTCCCGGTATGCTGAAGAAAAGCAAACAATGGAACTATTATACTGTTCATCAATAAAATGACAGAAAATTAAACATATATTACTGTAAGAGATTAACAATATGTGACTTGGTAGTGTCAGAGTAAGTTGAATGATAACAGATCTCAATACTAAAATCTATCGTTCCTCTCACAGGACACCACAGCCTTTAATATACCACTTGTGGAGCACTTGATGGGTTGGGGAAAAAACAAACCGCTTTGTCCATGGAGAGGGATCATCTTATACACTTCATGTCATCACTGCCACAGTTACATCCTACACCTTTAGCTGTACCGGTATATACACATTTATTATTTTAATTTGCTATTGGAGTATCCAATGTTCTTAATAACTCACTAGTGTTTCATTTATTATTATAATTTACATTAGTGATTTAATAAAAGCCCAATAAATGTGTAACATGTAAACTTTATCTAAAAGTTTGAGAGTTAAACGATTCAGAGTTATTGAACATGTCCTTAAGTGTTACTACTGAACAAACAGATGTGTGAAAAAAGAGAGTATAAAATAGATTAAGAAAACACAGTGGTAATTGTCAAACTATGAAACGTACCAAAAGCCAGAGGAAGCCCACTCCATTTGACATCAAGAGGCCTGCTTCTGTGACCTTTGTCATCCACAAACACACCAAACTCTGAAAAATAGACAGAATATGAAACCAAACATTATAGTCCAAATAATACTCAATAATTTTGTTTACTGTTTCACAAGCGATAGTGGTGGGGATGTGGTGACAGATATGTAATTATTTTTCTTGCCAGTAAGGTCTGAAGACTTTTTTTTTTTTACAAAGACAATAAAGCAAATTATTTAATTTTATTCTGCAGGTGTTAACTATCGCACCATTTGACCTAAAGAATGAGAGATTAATCCCATTGCAACCATATAGGGCATTTACCAGCATTTGTCTTTTATATGCATGTTTCTCACGCAGGATAACACTTACCAGGACCTATAATACAACAGTCATGGAATGGGAAACACTGAATATCATCCTGCTCCAACAGAACACAGAAAGAGAAGTCTGAACTATTGAGTGTATATCTCACCATGGAAACAGAGCAGGAATTCAAGTGGGAGACCTCCAGGGGAAACCTGTACCACGGCAAGTGGGAAGCTCTGATGATTACTGGCACTGAACAATGTGTAGGCTAGCGAGCTGTCTTGCCGGTCAACAAAATCTGAAAAAGAAAATCATTCATGTTAAACGAGCAAAAATTCAATTAATCATAAGTGATGTTTTTTTTCTCTCCAAATTTATCAACTTCCAGTATTTATGATTTATGAATTTAATTTTATCTGCTATACATTGTTCCACACTAATTATTTACTTCGTGCAAAATTGTTCCCGGAATGTTTTGTAAGATGCGTGTAGATGTGTAAAGGCAGGGTTGGCCAGTTTTGTTCACACCAATGGATTTTAATGCAATTATATTTGATGTATTATGGATAAAATGCATTGAAGCGGTTGCAGATGAAAAAAATAGAAAAGAAGATAAATTTGATTATGGCCTAAAACTAAAAATTCAACAATGACAGTACTATATATTATAAGAATTATGAAGTACACAATATATTTAAGTGTAAACTAGCAAATAGTATTAATCAGTTCAAAGTATCTTACAGTACAACCAGACCTGTTTAAAAAGGAAATTAAATAAAGTACCAAACCTAGACTTCAAGAGGTGGTGATCAGTATATAGGATTTAAACACACATTTTAGATGCTATTTAATATATTAAAAACAATTTTGTATTGTCCTAACAAAAGTCACCTATCAGGGTGGGATGTTCAAGAGAAATCTTGTAGAACTTTTCAGCACCGACAATAGCCATATTCTCTGCTATGCAAACACAGCTACATGGTTCATCCATCAAGAGCTCCTAAAAATACATCCAGACAAACAGGTAAGAACAACTCGATAAACAAAAACTTAAGTGGAACAGCTGGCATCACTTTATATCAAGTCTTTCGGCCAATTTTTTTTTATTGTATGTCAGTTTAACCTTGGTGAGTTTTTTCATTATTAATGGAACAATCACTTTCAAAACAAACCTTCAGTAGATGTATGGTACCTACAACCTTTTTAAATATTATTAAAATGCACCATGAATCTAAAATATTTTTTATGAAAAGAAAGAAAACTACAATTTTACCAACAGATCATGACCCTGGTCATGGTATGAGACCAAAACCCTTTCATATAAAAAGATACATGTGTATATCAATACAACAGTACCAGGATATGAAAACAACTATCGGTTTAGTGAATAAAATTATTAAAAACCTCATAAATGCTATATGTCCATAGAAACGAACCTTTCTGGTGCAGAACATGCCAAGACTAAGATTATATTTCATGATGACAATGCGGTCTGTCATGCCCACACAGAGGTATGTGCTGTCCTGCCACAAGGTCACGTCAACCACAGTACACGCAATGATCGTGTCCACCATCTTTGTAGGCAAGGGCGCCGTCTCGCCTCCTGTAGTCTGACTCAGACGAAGTTTAACCAGTTTCTTCTCAACTATCAACAAATGACGCTCCTGACCTGAAACCAAATCAAATAACAACTTTAATGATATTATTATTGAACAATATCAGTTTTGGTTTAGGTTGGATTTTTTTTTTGGGACAGCAAGTCACGTTTATTTATATTCTGTGTCTGTACATTGATATCACAACAATCGAAACAAAACCCTCAGCTAACAACTCATTACATCCTTATGGTGTTCATTATCTATGAAGGGATGTTGCTGTTTAAAAAAAGTAGGTGGCTGCATCTTTAAAAGTTATTGAGATATATGCAGTGAAAGATGCAATTTAGACAGGAAAAGTAGTAAAAATCGGATAAAGACCCCAAAATAGGAAAAATATGAAAAAGTAGGAAAAATAGGATAAAGACCCAAAAATATGAAAAAGTAGGATTGCTGGACAGCATGCAGCTGAAACAGGTTTCACTGTAATTGTAAGCATGAAAAGTAGTGGAAGCAAGGGCAGAAGTAGCCACTGAAAACCACTGCCTGTTGTCTACTAATGAAAACACTGATACTATAAACCAAGTCAGTCAAGTTTGACTACAATTTATAAAGCCAGGTAAACTAACACTACGTGTATCATTATACCTGAGATAATGATGATCATGTCGAGAGCTGATGCCAGACACATGTAGTGAACACTGACCAGCCCGGTCAGCTGTATCAACTTGTCACCCTGTTGTGGGTTCCAGGCAAACAGCCCTTCTTCACATCCAATCAAAACACACTGAAAAGTAAATAACAGCTCAGTGAATGAATGAACGAACATATAAAGCATCTTTAAATAGAGACATCTTTATAAAACAGTTTGGTTTTCTGAAAATCACCACAAACAATTTCCTCCAAAACATTATGCTTTTTAACATTTAAATAAAATTTTCTTCAAAAACATATCTACTGATGAACTAATGAATGGTATTTCCAAAACATTGGAAACAAATTCATTCTGTTATTCTACATCATCGAAACAATGAAGTAGCAACTTAAAGATAAAAATAAGATCACATCTTCTGGCCTAACTGCTTTAAACTGTATTTTATTTCATCAAATGGAATGAACTGGGCAATATATGTATGCTCTAAAAATGTATCAATTAACTGAATATGCACAAACAAAACATTATTAAAATACAGACCTGTTTAGAAAGAACTAATGAACAGTTCAATTCCTTTTTCTCTTTTATCGATAAAGCAGTTGTCATCTGCAATCTCTAAAAAAAAGAAAAGAAAAGAGATTTAGATATATGAATGATGCTATGCCTAATAGAAATGGATTGAAAAAATATAATCTGTTAATCCGTTTGCTAAGTCAATAAGCTGATTTATGGTTCCTAATAGTGCTTTAACCTTCTGAGTACTGCAGGCGAGATATCTCGCCCGACGTCACGCCAGTTGACATACTGTACACTGTATACAGTGCATTTCCCAATTCATATTTCCCGCCGTTTTTCACAGGCCACTACCGGAAACGGAAATAAAATTAAAGAAAAATGATTTCCGGTCAAAATGGTGGATTTTATTTTGATTTTTTCAACTGAAAATACTATGAAATTTTGAGTTCAAAAAGTGGTTTTCGGCAAGTATTTTCGCTTGACAACAATGGCGGCACATCGCGGTCATTTTCAGGGATCGATAGCTGATTGTGACAGCTAATTTGATAATAAATTTGATAGTTTTTCCAACAACTAAAATCACCAAATATTGCAATATGAATCGTAGTTCGGGTTTAAAAAAAAAATCTGGTCAGAAAACAATTGTTATCAGGAATAATGGACATAAATACTGGACAGCTAGCCACAAATGTCCGTAAGTAAACGCAACTTTTTCCAATTTTTTTTGCCCAATTTTAATCGCCATTAGCTGATCTAAAAATAATAAAAATTAAACAAAATCCGCAAAAATAATACTTACCAATATATATATGAACTTTATTTCATGTATTTATAAAACATTTAAGTGAATATATGTGAGTAAAAATTATAAACTTGTACCCACTCAACGTGGTTTTTGTCAAAAATTAATCCAGTAGTCTAAAGGTTAATATTATCCCACAATAAAATTAAAATTTCTAGTAAAACATGATCCTTTGACCAACCTACTCACACCATATAGGTGCTTAAATCGGACACATAAACATCCCCAACTGTTATTCCCAACTATCGTACAGTGTTATGATAAATAATCCCATGCTACCATTCTGTTGGGTGCAGCCTGAACAAGGTAAACATAAAAAGAGATGACACTTGCATTCTTTTGAAACGATTCCCCTCGCTTCACATTCTTCACCGCAGCCTCCAGAGAGGCCACCCATTTCTGCTTGTCAACAAATGTTTCGGCCATCAGATACAAAACTCTAAAATAAAAATTTACATTAAAAATCAATCGTTACATGTATGCTATTTATTGAAACAGTTCAGGGGAAAATAAATTAACCAGACAATTCATTTTTTTAAGAAAGTAGGTATACTTATCCATCTATAGTACAGTTTCACATTCATATAAAGAGGTCAACGCAATTCTTAACAGCCAGTGAAAAAGTAGATGTTAAGCAACAGGTTCTGTGACCTTGAACTCCAGAATAAAAATTAAACAAAAAGTGTATGTGTAAGTCCTCACACTTGCAAGACATTCATTATAACTTATGCATTATTTATTGCAAAATCATATTATTCTGAATCAATTTTTAAATAAATTTCCAGTGTCCAAACAGGCAGGCATGTTGAGCACCTTGTGCAGAAATTGTAATGTAATCACAGAAACTAGGCGGCTTTAGATTATGAGCCCAAATTCAAGAGATCTAAAGACCACATTCTTATAAAACTTTTAGAGTCAAGATACAATCTTTAATGATGTTACACATACACAGACTTCAACACTTTTATAAGCATGGGGACCAGATCTTATTTTGACCAGCCAGTTAGACAAAGATTTAATATTTCAATGAAATATAAAAGCTGTGTACGCACCGTCCTGGCCAGCAAGTTGTCACAGGATCCTGATCTAGTCTGAGGACGTGAGCGACATCGGTGGCCACTGTGTTGCTCAGCTCTGTGGGTAAAATGGCACTGTGTATACTGACTTCAATATCTTTGGGGTTCAACTCAAACGTGTCTACTGGATTGGCATCCTTGTCGGTGAGGTATATTAACAACCATGTGTTGTCCAGAACAACCCAGCGTCTCTCCCAGCTTGACTTGGCACTCTTTGAACTGACATAAATATCAAGCAAACATATATGCAAATTAATATCTGTATGTAACAGAGATTTTAAACTAAAATGATAAAAAATTAACCAAAAAAAGAGAGATCATAATAGTGCTGTAAAATGGCAATTTGTTTTACTAAAGCTTTGAGTAACTGCCATTTGTTAGCAGCAATAAGAAGCAAGTCATTCATAATAGGCATTAACAAAATATTAGCATTATAGTGACAGTTAAAACTGTTTACAGCCCAAAGTTTTCAAGTAAATAGTGAGTTCCTACTTCTGGTCAAACTATTAACTCTTTAAGAAATAGGGTGAATTACATTTAGTAAGAGATCAGGGCTCGTGCTTATAAAACTTTTAAAGTCCAGATACAATCTCTAATGACGTTGCCATGATGTTCACATCTCAGACTTTATTAGTCTTGAATCTAAAGTTTCATAAGCACCGAGTCTGGTTAAGAGTATTTAGAAAAGATCCTTTTTCAGTTGTGACTAAAAAACAAATCAAAAGAAGCCTCTTAAATATATCACTTTTTAACGGTACACAGTATTTACAGTGCAACATTTGAATTGCACAAAAAAACAATGTACTCATCTATCTAAATTTAATTCTCTATTAACGGGTGGGATTTCGGTACTGACCTTGAAACATGGACTTTTAGCCAGCCATCCAACTTTATGGAATGATCAGTGTTGTCGAGAACATCAACCGAGTCACTGAAGCTGATTTTCTCCATCATGTCTGTGTATTGCTGGATGTACTCTGTCGGCAGTCCACACGAAGCAGGCACGGACGACACACACCGAGGGTGGCATACCATATGGCATTCTAACATTACACAAAAATCAGAATATAGTTAATAACGAGACGACACAAGATTTATAGGGCCAGCTCTTGGTCAGCAGAAAATGTTGCCAAATTGTCTATGAAATTGAAAAAACTGCCAAAAAAAACCCCTTTATTTTCTAACAAAATATCAATTATTTCATTAAATTATTTCACCAAATTAAAATACATTTTGGAATTGGCACATTTGGCGAATGCCAGAGCCAGCTCTGATTTACATTCTATTGCAATAATAAATGACTGTAGTATGACATCATCAATGCAACCAGTGAGGCATCCCCTCATCATACACACCCCAAAGCAAAACTTCACAGATTTTATTAGTTTTGAGGCTAAAAGTATCAACAAAAATAATACAGTTATGCTTCTGTAACTTGTTAGTCTATTAATTCACTTCTGAAATAATGTCACAGAATTATTTCCAACAATTGCTGCAGTACACTTGGCCAATCCAATTCACCCCTTACTTGCTGAGCTAACTTCAGTGTTACACTCTGTTACCATTTCACTCACCGTCACACTTTGAAGCTTGCTTCACAAACTGAACACTCCCCAGACACACGGCACACTTTGTGGCCCTCGTGTTTAGTCCCTGCACAAACCGGTGCGGTATGTTATGATGCATGCGTTGCTTTGTAGGCTTTGGCATGCGTGGCGTCTCGATCCGATATGAGGACGAGCTAGACAGGATCCTCGACGGACTCGGCTGGTTGGCAGGAGAGTGAGACAGCGCCACCACTGCGGCCTGAACCTTTGGTGTGTTGATTTTGTCGAAAATCATCTTCTCGCGCAGGGGACCATTCAACTTCAACACTGAAACAGACCGGAATGAAACATACGAAATGAGTTAAGACCATCGTTGTACATTTAATTACAAACAAAAAGGATTTAAAAAAAAAGTAAAAGCAAACATGCGAAGTCACAGTAATTATGTCTAGTTAGCAGCTACAGCTGTTATCAAGATTGTTCTCAATGTCAAATTTTATTCCTATGTCAGCTCTTAACACCTTAAAATAATTCAAAATTAAAATTTTAACCTTTTTAAGGTTTTCATTTTGAAAGTTTAAAATAGATGATTTGAAAGGAAAGCAAGTAAAATCTATGTTTACTAAAAATAAGCAGTTAGCTGTAGAAATTGGACAGATTAAAATGGACTAATTAAACACAAAACAAAACATAATCCTCTACAACTGTCAAACAACTTTTAGTCTGTGCAGTAATTTAAATGTATTAATGGGAATAAAGCATTACATTCGTTGGCTTGTTGAAAATTTTCTTCCCGCATTTTATCAATTTGTTCCTGCAATTTTGCATTTTTCTTTCTCTCTGCTTCCAGACTGGCCTGAAAATCCTTCCATTGTGGTGGAATGCCAGGAGCACAATCTTTACTCCGTACACTTCCAAACAATTTGCTGCCCTGCTAACAAAACATTAGAATCAACAACTTGTAAGCAAGAAAGAAATGATGATATCAAGACACCCCAGCATGCTATGAAGCAAGTGTGCCTGTAATACAGTATGAATTTTTTAATAAGAAAATATAAATGGGCAATCTTTTAATCAATTAACAAAATAAACAAGCATTACGAGAGTAATGCTAAAGCAATCTATGTCTCCTACCAGGCCCTAAATTTGTTTCGTATTTCCTAAGTTCAAAGGCTGTCAAAATATCTCAAGACTTCCTGAAAAAGTCTGGAAAAATAATTTTCATATCTCCTAAAAAAATGTGTAAATTAGCCTAAACTTAAACCTGATCTGTAAAAGTACATAATAAAGCTATACACAATATTTCAGCTTCATATCTCAAATCATTCTAAAAAAAAACCATCCGGAAAACTATATGTGGAACAGACAGACAGATGGATGGACAGAAGGGTGGAGATAAACCTACAGTCCCTTCCAGTTGGACTGGTAGGAACAAATAAAGAAATAAACAAGCATTCTGAGAGTACTGCTAAAGCAATACATGTTCCATAACATGCCCAACATATTTTCATATCTCCTAAATCTAAGGGCCATAAGTCTGTGAAACATGGGTAAATCGTTAAACTTGATCTGTAATTGTACATAATAAAGCTATATACACATTTTCATCGCAATATCTTCAGGCATTGCAAAAAACAACAACAAGAGTCCAGAATTGGGTTTTTCATATTTGTGAAAAATGAGTAAATCACCATGGAAGACACAATTTTAATTCCAATAATTTGAGGCATTGCAAAAAAAAATTAAAATCTGGAAAACAAAAATTAATATCTCCTAAGTTCAAGGGCTATAACTCTGTAAAACAAATAAGTCAACATGAAAGTCAAATGTGATCTGTAACAGTACATAATAAAGCTATACACAAAATTTCAGCTCAATTTCTCAAAGTATTGTAAAAAAACGCATCCAGAAATCTATGTGGAATGGACAGGCGGACGGAGATGAAACCTATAGGCCTTTCCAATTGGACCAGTAGTAGACTAATAAATAATAGCAACAACAATTGAGCTCTTACCTTCTTTTTCTTCTTGTCAATATTTTCCAGCCAGAGGGCCTGGAGGTAATCTATCAGCTTCATCTGCTGCCCAATTGTGCTCTCAAACTTGTATTTCTCCAGGAAGTGCAAGCCCTAGCAGAAGTAAAGATCTGTTACTGACAGAATTTGCTGTACTATGTCAGTGGTCTAGTTTTATATGAGAATAATGCAAAATGTTAACTCACCCAGTTATGTTAAGGGTGCAACGCCTAGTTTCAACCCATAATATGGATAATGTTACAAGAGAGTGAAATGAGAGTATGTCTCTTTAAACTGGGAAGAATTACACATTTTAATAAGTGAACTTTCTATAGATATCATATTCTAATAAGGTGATATTTTTAGCATTTTTGATGGAATCCAATCTATTTGTGAAAACTATTTTTACACAAAAAAGTAAAGTGCAACTCCTTTTATTAAGAAAATGTTCACAGCTAAAAACATGCCATTGAAAAGAAAACTAAAAATAGTCCAAAGCAAAAAGAGGCCATGGAGAATTAAGAATGCAACAGTTAAAGGGACATACCCTAGTTTCAGTTCATGAAAATTAACATTAAGTTTAGTTTAATTTACAAACCTGTAACACATTTTGATAAAGTTACAATTGAGTGAAACATGAGTCTTCGACTTTGAAATGGTGAAATACCCTCTAAAATAGAATAAAACTCGATTACATAACCGTTACTTCTCATAGGCACGTGCCTTTTTAAAATATGAGAAATGCATTTTGTGATATTAAAAAACACCAGGATGACCAAAAACACTTCGAATGTACGGAAATGGATACTTTAAACAATAAAATTTAAGTAAAGTATGATTTCAGTGATCAAAAAACTCCTCTAATAGTCAAAACTATGTCTTAATGTTAAAAAACTAGGGTATGTCCCTTTAAAGTGTGAATCAGATAAAAAAGCTGTAAAATCACATCCCTGGAAAAAACAAACAAAAAAACCCAGCTATTACCTGCATGGCTTCTGTAAAATTCTCCAGGTCAATCTTTTCACCAAAGATGAGCTCAAATTTATTCATGGCCTCATCCAAGTTCTTCTTCAACCTCAGGTTTTCACTTCTCACCTCTTGGTTTTTAGTTAATATCTTTGATATCTGAAAACAGTGACATTAAATAATAAACTAGAATTAAAAATTAAACCCAAAGTTCAGAATATACAGTTATATTAACCTTCAGACTACTGGATTTAATTTTTGATAAAATCACACTGATTGGATTCAAGTTTATCACTTTTACTTGCATTATTTCACTTAAAATTTTAATAAATAAATAAAATAATGTTTTTATATGACAGGATACGGTAAGCATTATTGTCATAGGTTTTTTTCTGATTTAATATTACTTAAAATTATGCCAAAAAATCAATAAAGTTACAAATTTCAGTAATAAAAGATTGGTAAATTACAATACTTTGAAAAATGTTTTAAGGGGAAACAAATTTACCTCTTCTTTTAGATAATTTTTCTCTTCAATGTGAACCTCAATTGTCTTGGTTTGAGTTTCTAACACCATCTCCATCTTACCAAACCTTTTAGTTATATCTTCCAGCTAAACAAAGAAATCACATGTAAAAAAAATACCAGTGGAATTTATTTCAGTAATATCAGTCCCAGTAGTTAAATCAATTAAAATATATCAACTTTAGACTCATCTAATTTAAGTATTTACATATAGATGGCCACTTTAATTAAACATTTGAGGGTAGAAGATTAAAACCGCAACCGCAACAATAAATATATTTTCTGATTAACTGTGGCCATATCATCCTATTAAAAATGCCATTCATTTAAAATGTTTAACTTCAAGTGTAATAACATTTTACCAGATGTTTTGATTACCGTACATATTTTACAAGTATCTGCAGTGCTATTTAGTAAATTATCAAGCAACATTTCATAAATATATTCTTTACCTACATAAATTAGCAAATGAGTTCTACATTCAAGGCATCTAACAAATTGACGTAACCGGTGAACAAATGTTAAGACTACATTCAGTGCACCTTGTTTTTCAGTTTCTTGTTTGTGTTGCGTTCGTCCCACAGTTTGTGGTTGAGTTCCTCGATCTCGGCCTTGTGTGATGCTTTCACCGACTGTAGCTGTTGTTTGGCCTGAGTGAGGCGCTCACCAGTGACATTCCTGTCAAAAATACACACCACCGTCACATACCAAGCAACACTTATTTCAATGCATTATATAAATCTCAATTTCAGCCTTGTGTATTGTTGAATTATTAAAGTTAAAAAAAAAACATAATTGGTTTTGAATCGGGGATGAAAATGTTATTGAATAATACAATTTTATTTTTATTTTTTTTAAACCATTGCAAGGTGTTAAAAGGTAGGTTACTGGAAGCTTTTCATCAAAAGGAAAATGATAAGAACAGTTTTGAATAGTGTTAATTAATATTCAGAATTCTGGAAAACTCTTTTCATTAATGAGAATATATTTTTCTAAATATGCCAATCTCAAATGTAAAGAATAATTTAGGTTGCGCGAATTATATTTAGTCACCAAATCAGAATCAGATGATCATCCACAAATTATTATAATCATTTACATTTTAAAAACAATCTCACAAACTTCTCACTTTGCTTTCTCCATTGCATTAGCTGTCTGGCTTCTTCCCTGCAGTTCATCCTCTCGAGTTTGCATAGCCTGCTCAAACGACTGCCTGTACAAATAAGTTCACAAGTCATAAACTTAATGATGGACAAGCATTCTGAGAGAACTGTTAAAGCAATGTTCCCTACACATTTTCATATTTTCTAAATTCATGGGGCATAACAATCA
>JAECMU010081953.1:0-12423 GCA_016106625.1 Dracogyra subfuscus
CACACAAACACGTACACACACACGCACGCACACACTGTGCATTGGACAACCTTCGTTGTAGTTTAAAAAGTGCCGAAGTGTCGTTAAACAAAGTAATTTTCCATTTCTTTTCAATCTCCGACACAGTTCCCTCCCCTCTCTACCCCTCCCCCAACCCGCCCCTTACATATCTCTGAACACACCACAGTGAATTA
Organism: Dracogyra subfuscus; assembly: GCA_016106625.1. Lineage (NCBI taxonomy): Eukaryota > Metazoa > Mollusca > Gastropoda > Neomphalida > Peltospiridae > Dracogyra > Dracogyra subfuscus. The sequence continues at coordinate 195 of JAECMU010081953.1, forward strand.
GTCTAGCGATTCTGAAAAGCTCTCTAGTATGAATAATGTGGGTCACAAAAAAAAGTTTAAAAAAAAGAGTAAAAATAAATGTAACCGACTTCTTTTGTTGCTCCGTATGATCGCAGCATTAGACAGCTACCCCAAAAGCTCTTCCAAAGGTCAACGAACGTGTGTATTTGTATCTCCAGAGCAACACACCGTCCGCCTAGCCAGTTTCTCGCGTCTAATATATGAAAGACTATGGTAGGTACTGCTCTGTTTGCAAGTGGGAAAATATAACAGAAGGCAACGCATCAGAATTATGAAATGTTTAACATCCAATATCCGATAATTAATTAATTAATTAATATGCTCTAGTGGTGGCGTTAAACAAATAAACTTTATGTGGTATAAAAGTACCAGGGAGATAGGTGGGTGGGGGATGTCTAAAAAAGCAGGGTACACACACATGCGCGCGCGCACGCACACACACATACATGTACATAATATAATAATTATTTGTATGGCATAATGTGGTATAATACAGGAAATGATTTAATCCACCGAAATGTGGTGAACTGTCAATGTAAAGGACCGTGTTCACACTGATGATTAGGATCCGTCTTCAGAATAAAACGAGTCTGTCAACTGTGTATGGCTGATGCGACCATCATATTATTATGTATTTCGTTATAGTAATAGTGTGTTGCGCACATTTGAAGAAATTGGCCATTTCAAACGTCTGCTATATTAGATTTTGTTTTCTCAGTTAGATACGGTACCTTAAATATAGCATACACAATTTTTAACATAATTTTAAAATGTCAAACAAAAAATATGTCTGAAACGGGGGTGGGGGAGGTAGAGGGAGATGGGCGTTTCCAATATCTACTTGGTCAAATAGACTTTTTATAGAATTAGTATTTTTTATAATGATTGGTGACCATCAGAGTGTGGAATTGCCTTCCAGATATTTGAAAACTGTGGGTAATATGCTGGACCCATGTGTTGTGTCAAGACAGTAACTGTAGGCATACTCAACAGTTCAATTCATAAGCGTACGAGGGGGGGGGGGGAGCAACTGTCCCCAGTCCAGGAGAAAATCCTTAAATTTGGGCAAAAAAACTAGAGAAATTCGGGCCAAATGGGGTGGCCTGAACTCTATTCACAGTGACATTATGTCTTTTCTTAATTCTACCACCATAATAGCGGTCCGACTATTTACCCTAAGACACCCCCAAGATAATTGTAATCCAAGTAAAAAACAACACATACGTGGCGATTCTTTTGCAACAGTATATAGCTGTTTGGAAGCAATGCTAATATGAATAAACGCTGTAATCCAGATTCGGGCAATTAAGTTTAAATCGGGCAAATATCATCCTGTCCACTCCCCCCTCCCCCCCCCAAAAAAAAAAAAAGAAAGAAAGAAAAAAAATCATCATAATAATAAATAATAATAATAATAATAATAATAAAATCATAATAATAATAATGTTTTAAAAATCATAATAATAATAATAGTAATAATAATGAATAAATAAATATTTTAAAAAAATAATAATAAAATTAAATAATAATAATAATAATAATAATAATAATAAATGGGAGCCAGTACACCTATGCTTCAACTTTAAAGGGATATTCTCGAGTTTGCTGCAACGTTTTAAGGTGTTATCGACTAATAAAATAATTCTACGATTAAACTTACATATCAAACATATTTTCTTCTTTAGAATAATAGTGGCTGTATATTAAACGTGTTTCTGATCGTTCTAATATTTGCACTAGGTTAATTTTCATTTTATTTCCTAAAAAATATATTTTGATACGTATGAAATTATCTGAAGACGAAATCCAGTTTGGGCTTCTTACAAATATTAAGACGATCAGATACACATTGAATATACAGGAACTGATATTCTAAACAAGAAAATATATTTAATATGTAAGATTAATCGGAGATATATTTTATTAGTCGGAAACATCTTACAATACAGCAAACTCAGGAATGTCCCTTTAACTTTTGAAATACTACTATCAGATGCTGGTCAGTAGGAGGACTGCAACTCCTCTAGGCTAGTCGGAAGCGTATTATCGTATCAATGGATAGTCCATTAAAAACATCCAAAACCCAACAGACATATCAATAACATAATGCAATATTATTGTTTAGTGACCATATCACATAAATCAAAGCCGTTTTATTTTGTTTATTTTATGCTAGTTTAACATAAATGTAATACATAGCCTATAGTACAATTACATTTAACATGTAATTATTATTTGCATCATTATTGAATTTATTCATATTCAATATAAAATTCACTTTTGGAATGAATGAAATAATGAATGAAGATAAAATAAAGAATGAATGAACACTCGTTTGAATGAATGAATGAATGAATGAATTTGAATGAATGAATGAATGAATAAATGAATGACGACACCAATTATTCATACACGGTGTATACTTGTTTTTCTCACCAAAATGCGCTCACCTCTGCAGAAAGTTTGCTGACATCATTGGCAACGTGGAAAGTGGAACACAAGAACACCCTTCACATTCATCAGACCTGAACCCCATCGAACAGATCTGATAGGGCAGATATGTGAATAAAATTTGAATATATAATACGGTAGGTCTCCGATAAACAAAAGTCTGTCAAGATGTTCAGAGAGTCTCACTGTACATTTGTAAGTATTATTATTATTCAAATGACACCTCGACTGGTATATCAAAGGCCGTGGTATATGATATCCTGTCTGTGGGATGGTGCATATAAAAGATCCGTTGCTGCTAATCGGAAAGAGTAGCCCATTAAGTGGCGACAGCGGGTTTCCTCTCTCAATATCTGTGTGGTCCTTAACCATATGTTTGACGCCATATAACTGTAAATAAAATGTGTTAAGTGCGTCGTTAAATAAAACATTTCTTTCTTCTTTTTTTTTCTTCTTTTTTCAAATGAGGAAATAGTCTTGCATGTTTTGTCTCACCTGGATACAACTGAAGACCCGGCTACTACTCATTTAATTTTTTATTTCTTTAAAATTAAAGGGACATTCCTGAGTTTGCTGCAATTTTTAAGATATTATCGACCAACCAACGATTTAATTACATATCAAATATATTTTTCTGCACAAAATATTAGTGGCTGTATGTTAAACGTGTTTCTGATCGTTCTAATATTTGTACTAAGTTAAATTTCATATTATTTCCTAAAATATGTGTTTTCGTACGTACAACATTATTTGAAGGCGAAATCCAGTTTGGTCTTCTTACAAATATTAAGACGACCAACAAAACATTGAATTACAGTGGTATTCTAACTGAGAAAATATATTTAATATGTAAGTTTAATCGTAGAAAAGTCAGGAATGTCCCTTTAAGACTGTAAATTCCAGCAATTCTATATCCACCATTTTCCCAAGGAACTCGTAATCAACGGTGCGCTCAAGACAGGCGTGCTTTAACACCTCATTGATTCAAGACCCTGGCTTCTATTCAAGACACAGAGGGCGGGATGTAGCACAATGGTAATGCACTCGCTTGATGCGCGGTGGGTCTAGGATCAATCCCCGTCAGTGGGCCCATTGGCTCATTTCTCGTTCCAGTCATTGCGACCGGTATATCAAAGACTGTGGTATGTATTGTCCTATCTATGGAATGGTGCATATAAAAGATCCCTTGCTGTCAATCGGAATGAGTAGCCCATGAAGTGGCGACAGCGGGTTTCCTCTCAAAATCTGTGTGGTTCTTAATCATATGTCTGACGCCATATAACCATAAATAAAATGTGTTGAGTGCGTCGTTAAATAAAACATTTCTTTCTTTCTTTCTTTATTTTTGCTCCTAATGGAAACATGTAGCGAAGCGGGTTTTCTCTAAAACTATAAGTCCAGATTACCAAATGTTTGACATGCAATAGCCGATTATCAATACAGCAATGTGCTCTAGTGGTGTCTTAAAACAAAACAATCTAAACAAACCTGTTCAAGACACCGGTTTTGGAATGTGTTTTTTTTTTTGGCAGATGCATGGTTCATTCGAAGACTTGTCAAATGGTTGAAAGAATCGAAACCCTGGGTTCTATTCCAAACCCAATCTGATTAAAATTAGCTCTACTGGGTCTAGCCAGTAGATCTAACAGCATTGCATGGCCTGCCATGTCCAAGTGACATTTCATCTATAAATAACAATTTAAATATTGACCAATTACACTTCGCCTTTTATAGCGTTATTCGGGAGCATACAAATTCTAAAAATACCGGGCGAGACTATTTATGCAATAGGCGAACTTGTTGTTCTATTTCAACATTGAAAAAACAGAGGGAAAGTGCAGTGATAAACTTTGGATTGTATACTAGTATAAACAGATTGTATAGCTATACCATAAGTTTTGTTAAAAAAAAAAATGTGTGTCTTGAAACGAAGTTTATATAAAATTTCATATTGCAATTAGTTTCCGGCATACTTCGTAATTCTCCCGAATCATTTCGTATACCTTCGGCATAATTCCAAATGTTTTCAAATTCACTGGCAGGATTTTGCAAGTAAAGTTTTGATTGGTCGAATGAAAGGTCAACTGGACATGAGCTCCAACGGGCTGCTGTTAGATCCACATGTAATAGTGGAGCTAATTTTAATTAGATTATTCAAAACCCTGCATGGGTTCCCACCCCCACCCCCTCCGATACATGGTTCACCCGGATATTTTTCAAAAGGTTGAATGATTGATTGATTGAATGTATGATTCAAAACATTCACATCTATTCAAGACCACGTGCTCTTATTTTGTTTTATTTGTTTCGGCTACGTGGCTGACTGGGTACATATGAAATGGTTGATTGATTAAATAATTATAATTCGAAACATTGATTGTGTGAGGGGTTTTGTGGGTTTTTTTTCATATACATGGTTCACAAGATTCTTATGAATGGTTGACTGATTAAATGATTCGAGACATTGACTTCTCATCAAAACCCGGGGGGGGGGGGGGAGGGGGGTTCCCCTTTTTTCAAATACATGGTTCACCAGATTCTTATGAATGGTTGACTGATTAAATGATTCGAGACATTGACTTCTCATCAAAACCCAGGGAGTTTTTCCCCTTTTTTTAAATACATGGTTCACCAGATACTTGTCAATGATCGATTAATTTAATGATTCAAGACATATCTCGCGCTACGCCCTCGCGCTACGCCCTCGATCATTACACACGTCACTCAACGGACGCAAAACAGTGGTCTAACTAGACGAAACTCTCGTAAAGGTATGAGGTAACTCCCTTGTACCACACCCCCTTTTGCTGAGCCACTTTGACGTCACAAAATAGTTTTAAATTTGCACTCCATGTTAACTGAAGGCGTAACTTCCTTCAGCCATCAGCATTCGCTGAAATTAGGTTAGACACGCCCATCGTCTAACTATAGGTTACACCACGGGCCGACAGCAAAACGTGGTACAGTTGATTATATATTCATCAGTAATCAAGATTTTACAGATTTCTGAAACTTGAAATCGTTGTCTTCGCTCGATAACACTGTCGGCAGACGTTCTACGTCGGGACCTGTGATGTACCTCACCTCAATGTCAGCTGTTCGGTCATCAAACAGCTCAAACGCGGGGAGACAATTAGTCGGCTTGATGTGATCGAGGACGTTTAGCAATACGTTTTTCACCACGTCCACCACGTACAGTGTTTGTGATGTCATATCCAGCAAGAAGCCGAACCGTATCATCGTTGTGGTATAAATGGCATCGTGGAGATTAATCAACTCCTTGTCGTCTGCCGTCGGTTGCCATTTCCCGCCATTCCACCAGCTCAGCGCCAGCGACGGCTTGTAGGAGACTTTGTAGAGGGCCAAACCGGCGCTGAATATATTACTCGACAGGGGAGAGTACTCGTCTCGCTTGTCTTCCTGCACTATCCCTAAGCAGAAGATATCGGTTTTCGCGCGCGGTCTTTGTTTGACGTACATCTTCAACGCTACTTCCCAGTATTCACAGTCGTCGTTGCTGAACCACCTGTTTCCGGTAACACCCTTAAACAGGCGCAGCATTCCGCGGTCGAAAAACACATATTCTTTTTTGTCGTCCTCGTTCCACGTGAAACAGTTGGACGCAAATGTCTGAGTCTGAGAATCAACAAATATTCGCATGGCTTTGCTGTCGGTGCTAAGAAAGCAAGCAGTCCCTGAAAATACGTAAAATTATAAAATAATTATCATATAAATATGACTAAGTTTTAACTAAAGGGACATTACTGAGTTTGTTGCAATTTTTAAGATGTTATCGACTATAGCAGATACTTTTTGACGATTGTAATTACATATCAAATACATTTTTCAGTATAAAATATTACTGGCTGTATATTTAACGTGTTTCTGGTCGTTCTAATATTTGTACTAAATTAAATTTCACTTTAGTTCCTAAAATATCTTCTTCTTTTTTCGTATGTACGAAATTATTTGAATGAATGAATGAATGAATGATTAACGACACCCTAGCACGAAAAATACATCAGCTATTGGGTGTCAAACTATGGCATTGCAAATAAATAAAGTGATTATCAACATCAATATAAAAATTCAAGGTTTAAACAAAAACAGGGTAAATAACTGTACAAAAACACAAATATTACAGAATTTTACGGATACTGAATTTTAATCAAAACTTCAATTTTGGCCATTCTCAAAGAGAATGTTACACCCCTGCACCATGGTGAGGTTACAGCACGTGCAGGGAAAATTATTTGAAGACAAACTCCAAGTTTGGGCTTCTTACAAATATTAAGATGACCAGAAACACCTTGAATATACAGACAATGATATTCTAAACAAGAAAATATATTTAATATGTAAGTTTAATCGTAGAAATATTTTAGTAGTCGGAAACGTCTTACAATGCAGCAAACTCAAGAATGTTCCTTTAATTTTGCTGAATTTATTAAATAGTGTTTAAAACGCTTTTGAGTTCGATCGAGGTCCACCTGCCTCACTAATAGCAGGAGACAGTAAATCTAACAGGAAACGCCTGCTGCGCACGCTCAGTTTTGTCAGTCACAGCAATAATGTATACTTTGTTCGTTTTAGTAATAAAACGTTTATTACTTAAAGGGACATTCCTGAGTTTGCTACATTGTAAGATATTTCCGACTAATAAAATATTTCTACGATTAAACTTACATATTAAATATATTTTCTTGTTTAAGATATTACTGTCGGTATATTCAATGTGTTTCTGGTCGTCTTAATATTTGTAAGAAGCTCAAACTGGATTTTGTCTTCAAATGAAATTTAACCTACTACAAATATTAGACCGATCAGATCCGAGTTTAATATACAGCCATTAATATGTTAAGCACAAACATATATTGTAATTACAATCGTTAAAAAGTCTCTGTTAGTGGATAAGATCTTAAAACTTGCAGAAAACTCAGGAATGTCTCTTTAAAATCTTGTTAAAACAAGCATTCTAAGACTACTACTAAATGTTTATATCTCCTTGGATCATAACATTTCTTAAAAATGAGTAAATGGCAATGCAAATAATCTTCATTTATAACAGTAACCTATATAATTAAGCCAAAAGCGTACGAGACAGTGGGCGGGGGCTGGGGGCGTGGCAAAACCTCAAATTCGGGCGAAAATGATAGAGATATTCGGGGGGAAAATGTCACATGAGACCTTTTTATTATATATTTCCATTATTCTACCCTCAAAATTAGTTGTAATCCGTGTAAAAATGCACACACACACACACACACACACAGAGAGAGAGAGAGAGAGAGAGAGAGAGAGAGAGAGAGAGAGAGAGAGAGAGAGAGAGAGAGAGAGAATAAGTGTGAGAATAAGTGTGAGAAAATGAGAGAGAGAGAGAGAGAGAGAGAGAGACTCGACGCAGACCTGCGATGCGTTCCTGCGATCCACTGACTAATTAATTTATTTAAACTTTATTCTAGCAAACATAACAAAGATTAAATGTAATTTATTAATACAGTTTAAAACATAATAAACTTTATTTAAAACATTATGTACAATATACTATTACGATATAAATTGTTTTTATTTCACAATTGTTTGTTTTAATTATTATTATTATTATCAGTCATAGTACGATGAATGCAATATTTATTTATTTTTAATTTCATCTGTTTAGAAATGTCAGTAATTACACATGCCTAGCCTTTGTTTCAAAGACAAGCAGTTGAAAATTATTTGTATTGAAACATTTATATGTTAATCATTTTTAATGGCAAACTGAGTTGATAGTGCAAAATAATATCAAAGTGATTTTTAGGATATGTGTATGCAACAATGAACATTATATCTAATTTGAAATTAATAATATGAGTAAAAATGTACTGATATATACAATACACAAATCAGTTGTATTTGTTTTTAATTCATTACATGGTGGCAATAATTAAAATGTATAATAATTCATATAAAGCCATGTATCATTAGTGGTGTAGTAGGATATATGGGCCATGTGGATATTGATGAATATGTTAATGAAAGTAATATATAGACATAAATTTGTACCAGTCATATCCAGTTGTAATGCAATTTCATTAGTTGCAGCCGATTTAAGAGCCCTGTCAGCATATTCTGGAAAGTTAGTTTAGAAAAAGAAAAAAAAACACGACCTCGTTGTTGAGCCCACAAACTGTCATTGGGTGAGGTCATTTCGAAAGGCATGTTACTAAACAAACAGATGAGTGGTTAATATAGAAATGTTAAAGCAACGCAGACGCAAGTAGGCGCACACGTACGTTTTTAGACGGATACGGCAGGAGACGGATGCGTCTGTGCGTCTAAAATCAAACATGTTTGATATTTGAAAAATCGACGCAGCGTTAAAAAACGCAACGCAGAGGGGGTGGCACACGATGCAATTTTACTGCATTCGTACAAATGCGTTTTTTAACCCAAGACGTCTGAGTTAAAAAAAAAACGCACGTCTGCGCCAGGCATAAGTGAGAGAAAATGAGAGAGAGAGAGAGACTGCAAGCTGCCCCTTCCGTACTATAAGAATCTTACTGTTAACTCTCTGCGGTGTCAGGACATAATGCTTCTCTCCGAAATCACTCATCCCGTCCGCGTACACGGCCTGAAGTGAAATGCAGTAGTTGCAGTTGCTGCGCAGGCCATCGATCACCACCGACGTCGTTTCCGGGTACTTGAGCTGCTGGAATGTTATTTCTTTGAAGAAGTTGTCGTTTCCGTCTGTGTTGGAGAATTTCGTTCTATACAGAAAGGCGCCAGGACAGGGATTCCACGTAACCTTGACCTTTCCGGAGCTGCCTAGTGACCTGATGACAGTGACCCCAGTGATGGTCGGTTTCTGGAATTGCGTGTCTGAAACGACAATCAAAAATAAAAATAAATAATGTGTTTGCTTTGATTAACGACATCATTATAGAAGACATTGTTTAAAGGGACATTCTCGACTTTGCTGCAATATTTTAAGAAGTTATCGTCTAATAAAATATTTCTACGATTAAACTTACATATTAAATATATTTTCTTGTTTAGAATATTAGTGGCTGTATATTAAACGTGGTTCTGATCGTTCTAATATTCGTACTAGGTTAATTTTCATTTTATTTCCTAAAACATATTTCGTACGTACGAAATTATTTGAAGATAAAAACCAGTTAGGGCATCTTACAAATATTAAGACGACCAGAAACACATTGAATATACAGACGCAGATATACTAAACAAGAAAATATATTTAACATGTAAGTTTAATCACAGAAATGTTTTATTAGTCTGAAACATCTTGCAATGCAGCAAACTCGGGAACGTCCCTTTAATTAAAAATCGGCTGTTGGATGTCAATAAAAAAAAAATATGCGTCACGAACCTACATGCGCAATATATATCTGAGCACGCGGTTTGTGATGTGAGACCATAAAAACAACACGACTAGTGTACCAAAGGCATCTTTTTACTTTCGGCCGACCGATCAAAACTTGCGCCAAAATTCCTTCATTCTGAAATGCGCATCTTTTCTTTTTGGCATAATTAATGCTCCATTCAAAATTACATAGCCCACTACCACCAACCCCGCCTGCTACCGATCTTAATCGGACTGCTGGTGCTCCCTTGCATCTGCCAGTGCAGGTGGTCCCTCCTGGGCTGCGAACCCAGTACCTACCAGCCTGTTTTCCGGCGACTTAACCGCTAGGCCACCGAGGCCGGTAACAATTTCTCCTGTTAAATGACATTTATGTAGGCATAAAATAAAATCAATCCCCTTTTACCAAAATAACATAAGGATATGACAAATTTGAAGTGCCTGACTCTGGCCCAGAGTTGACAGCAGTACACACGATGCATGTTAAAAACACATGTCACAGCAAGACAAAGACAAGACTAATTAGCTATATAAACATACTTGTGTCAGTTAATTGTTACCGGCCTCGGTGGCCTAGCGGTTAAGTCGCCGGACAACAGGCTGGTAGGTACTGGGTTCGCAGCCCGGTACCGGCTCCCACCCAGAGCGAGTTTTTAAGGACTCATTGGGTAGGTGTATGGCCGCTACACCCTCTTTTCTCTTTCAATAACAACTAACCACTAATTTCTATTCTGTCCTGGACAGACATCTCAGATAGCTGAGGTGTGTGCCCAAGACAGGCGTGTGCTATAACAGCTTGTTCTGAATGTGCACGTTAAACAAAAAAGTAAAAGTAAAAAGTTAATTGTTTGTATGTTTGTGCAGTAAAATGTTGGTAACAAGGGTACACTTCAATAGATTTGTTTTTGTTTTTTACAATTAATAAATGTTGATTGATATAAAATTATCCACAGAAATGAGTATAATTTCTGTATGTGTCACACAATGTCCATAATGAGGTTTTACTTATGATTAATGGAAGTACAATGTTTTTTGCATCATTATAATGATTTTAAATGAGTACCACGCCACTGTTCCTCATTATAGTAAAAACTTAATATTAACTTATAAGATTTATATACATTTGTCTTAGGTACACAAACCTAACAAATGATGATGTAATATAGTCTGTAAGTGTAATGAAGTAAATGTACTAATTAATTTCTTTAATTTCTTGTTAACGTTCTTAGCATTTTTGAATTAAAGAAATAAAAAAATAATTTAATATTAAATTATAATAATATTTAAACTTTAAAAATAAATATATACACACATCTTCTTTTTTTTCTTTTTTCTATTCTGTTTTTTTTTTTTTTAAGCCAAGATCTATGGTTAACAAGTATATATAACATTATGTAGTGTTCAACTTTGCGATATTTGGTTTAATTGTGTGAAGTTAAAAATCTCCTGTTTTTTTTACAAATCTCCTTCTTTTTCAACACAGACTTCATGCTTTCTCTTGACTAAAGGTTGACGGGTCTGTGCATGTCCCCTACCAGGCCGCAACCAATTTGTTTTGTTATCTCCTACGTTCAGGGGCCATAACTCTGTGACAAATGGGTACCTCACTATATTATGGTTAAGGACCACATAGATTTTGGGAGGAAACCCGCTGTCGCCACTTCATGGGCTACTCTTTTCGATTAGCAGCAAGGAATATTTTATTTGCGCTTCCCACAGGCAGGATAGCATAAACCATCGCCTTTGTTGAACCAGTTATGGATCACTGGTCCGTACAAGTGGTTTACACCTACCCATTGAGCCTTGCGGAGTACTCACTGAGGCTTTGGAGTCAGTATCTGGATTAAAAATCCCATGCTTCGACTGGGATCCGAACCCAGTACTTACCAGCCTGTAGACCGATAGCCTAACCACGTCTCCACCGAGGCCAGTCGCAAGTTAAGAGTCCCTAGAATAGAATTATGATAATTATCTTCGACAAAGGAATCAGACAGCAATGAAGTATTTGGTGGGAACACAGGATGATATCAATACATTGTGACACCACCCTCTTAAATAATTATGATACTACTTTGCGTTTATTTTAATACTTCAGTATATACCAGTCATTCCAGAATTTGGTGTCATTTGTCCTTTAGGTGACGTATGATGACCTCTGTTCTGGACGCATGGCGTTAATGACGTCGTAGTAGTTGTATCTATATCCGGTGATGATGTCTGTAGATTTCCGTTTTGGAAACTGACAAATTCCAAACATCCGGGTAGTCTTGATGACGTGGAGCTGGAACAAATTGGACATTTGCGCATGTCGATCCCTGCGGCCGAGTTCTTTTGGACAGCAGGTGTGCATGACTGCAATGATGTCATATCAAACTTTAGAAAATTATACAC
>JAECMU010081998.1:0-16388 GCA_016106625.1 Dracogyra subfuscus
CCGTAAGGCGGGGTTTCCGGATTACTGGAGTCCGGATTATCGAGGTTTCACTGTATATATATTGTGTACATATTAGTATTAATAACTATAGCATGATTCGACTCGGGATCGGCTCGGTGGCATCATGGTTAGGCCATCGGTCTACAGGCTGGTAGGTACTGGGTTCAGATCCCAGTCGAGGAATGGGATTTTTAATCCAGATACCGACTCCAAACCCTGAGTGAGTGCTCCGCAAGGCTCAATGGGTAGATGTAAACCACTTGCACCAACCAGTGATCCATAACTGGTTCAACAAAGGCCATGGTTTGTGCTATCCTGTCTGTGGGAAACGCAAATAAACGATCCATTGCTGTTAATTGACATAAGTGTAGCCCATGAAGTGGCGACAGTGGGTTTCCTCTCAAAGTCTGTGTGGTCCTTAACCATATGTCTGATGCCATATAACCGTAAATAAAATGGGTTGAGTGCGTCGTTAAATAAAACCTTTCTTTCTTTCTTCTTTCTTTCAGTTCGACTCAGACTCTCTCTCTCTCTCTCTCTCAGTCTGTCTTTGTCTGTGTTTCTCTCTATATATATATTTAATTTCTGCATAATGTAGCTAGTAGTTTTTTTTGGAAAATGTACAAATAAAAGCAACCCATCATGTACGCCTTTGCTCTGTTATGTTGAGTCTGGTATCTTCTTAATAGATCTAATTATTTTGCCTTTAAATATCCTTGATTAATTTGAACATGCATTAAAACGCAGATACGTTATCGGCACAATGACAAATCTTTGAAATGGGGAAACTGACTATTCCAAAGAGGATTGGACCGCTAGTCTTTTATCTCATTTAGACGTTTGACTAGTAAAATCCTAAGACATTTAAGGCAAATTAATTTTTCTTGAGACATGAACTTTGGTGAAAGTAGAAATGATTACAATTGCTAAATTAATTTCATGAATATGTACAAGCTAATGTTTATCATGTTTTTTCTATTCTAGACCTTTGTAAATGAAAGCCGTATTCCAGAACAGGAGTATGTGACACTGAACCACATGGATTCTGTGCAGCTTGGGCATGATATCCTTTTTGAACAACATATATCTTTTAGATCTTTAGATCACATCAATGGATATGTATACATAGTGCAGGAAGATAAATATAGAATATCAGCTGTTGTGATATCATGTAAACATAATATAATGTGAGTGAGTGAGCATCTTAACCATAAGTTTGATGAAACCATATACATGTATTGGGTGAGTATTAACCATGTTGGTTCATCGTAACTATATATTGGACGAGTACCTTAATCTTGCAGACTCTAGTATCAACCTGTGAAAATTAACACTTAAGTTTGGTTAAAGGCACATTGTCACAGACAACTGACCTATTTAATGGTCTAACAAAGTATTACCAGAACAACAATAATTTGATTTGTCCCTAAATGTACCATCTTCATAACCACCACACTCCATTTAAAAATACTAGTCATTGAATTATGGCAATGGTCTATAATTCAAAAACAAAAATTGCTGAGAGGGATGACATGGATTTCACTCCATCATGGTTCAGTTAAGGTGATGTGATAGCTAGATTTTGTTTCCAACAATTAATATAATATAATTTTTATTTATTATCAATTTTTAGAGAAATAAGGTCCTTAAATCCGTGACAGTATGCCTTTAATCCTGTATCACATTTGGATAAAGTTACAATAGGGTACAACAAGACTCTGTGATGTTGAAAAGGGGAAATGCCCTTCTAACAATAGACTAGAGCCCATCTCAATATGTTTATTTTCAAATTTTTTAAATACATGATTTAGAACATCTAAGAAAGTGCAGTTTTTTGGCACACATCATCTTTGATATGGGGAATGTTTCTTAATTTTCTCGTCACAGCTAGTGCACCACGACTGGTATATCAAAGGCTGTGGTATGTGCTATCCTGTCTGGGATGGTGAATATAAAAGATTCCTTGCTGCTAATCGGAAAGAGTATCTGTGTGGTCCTTCACCATATGTCTGATGCCATATAACCATAAATAAAATGTGTTGAGTGCATCATTAAATAAAACATTTCTTTCTTGCTTTCTTGTTTCTTCATATTGACCAAAAGGACGCGGCTATTACAGGTAACAGTTGGGATATTGCAAGTCACTATCTCGTATGACCTCCATAAGAATGACCTCCATGAGCGTTGACCGCACACAGAAAAATGAATAATGATTGATCCAGATTTGTCCCCAAACCAATAAAGGTCATTGGAATCTGGTGACCTAAAGCTGTAAATAGATCTGCTGGTCACAGTTCTCAGCCTTGGGTGCACTTCACTGAGCTTGCTTTGGACCTTGTCCTACAAGTACTTCATCAGAGGACAGGCCAGTTATGATGTTGTGTTGCTGGTCAAAGTCCTTGGTGGATTTGGTAGTCTGGGCATGAACATGTCCTGCTGCAACATGTGATTCTAATAATGGTCAAAATAAGGTACAATCTGAGGTCAAAGGGCTTGAATGATATATTCAAGCACCGTGGCAACATTACTTCTATCTAGACCAGTTTTCTAAAAGACCACAAATCCAACTTTGTGATTGATCCAGATTTGTCCCCAAACCATAATGCTTTGCCAACATGGGTATCTCTTTATATGCAGGCGGTTATGTAACATTCAGCCATTCTTCACCAAACCCTTACTGTGCCATCCATTGTGGAAACCATACAAACTTTCATCTAAGAAGGTAATGGTTATCCACTGCTGATGGTGTTGGCGCACAATGTAGTGATCTTGTCGAGGGGTGGTAATGCAAGATATTGACTTGCAACGTCCAGCTGATATCTGTAATGATGATGAGGTATGAGGTAATATCCCCAGACATATGATGTTTGTAAAAAAGGTTGTTTGTTTTTCCAGATAATCCAAATCATGTAAATGAACATTTGAAAATAAACATTAAAACTTAATTTATATGTAACATTTCGTTTGCAGTTCTGTATATTTTTGGCTATTAAAAGGTTTTACTGTTAAATTACACATGGCGATGAAAAATACTTGTTTCTTATAATTGTGGCAAAACAAGGCTGTTTCTGGTCATGCTAGTATGCAAAACAAAAATATATTTACGTACATCAAAAACTTGGGTCAGTGATCTTTGTATATCTGTATATTTTATTTTTTTCACTGCTAGAGAAAGTAGTTTTAATTGCTCATATATTAATAAACTGTATAATTATTAAATAATATATGCATCAACAACATTTATACCAGTTGCCTGAAGAGAATACATGTTTAGATCCACCCCCATGTGAATGTTCTGTGTTGTAAATATTGCTATAACTTTATGTGTAATAAAGTCACAATGACCTTAACCACTGTACATAACATTATGATCTACCAAATGGAGAAGGGTAGCAAAGCAGCTGAGAATGAGAAATTGCCTCCTACCGAGAACATGCCAGCCTGGGCAGTTCGCAGTGACTTGCACATGGCTGAATGCCAGGTAAGAATTCTAGCATGTAGACTCCTCCTGTTCAGTCCACCTGTGCGAGACAGAGTGTCACAATAACCATATGTCAGACACCTAACAGGGCCACAGTTTAAAATGACGTATGTTGTTGAACAAGCAGTTCTTTCTTGTCCTTTCCACCTGTGTGAGCACAGCAGTCACTTTTAATTAAAGTCTTACATTTGTCATGTTAAATCATCTTTCATTTCCTGTCGGCTAGAGGAAACACTTCTTTACAACAGTTTTATTTTATTACACAAAGGACAAACATGAAATACCTGTACTACCGTACTAATACTGTTATGAAAGTTGCCACTGTTGTGAAAATTGCCACTGTTATGCAAGTTGTGAAAGTTGCCACTTTTATGAAAGTTGCCAATATTGTGAAAATTGCCACTGTTATGCAAGTTGTCACTGTTGTGAAATTTGCCACTGTTGTGAAAGTTGCCACTGTTGTGAAATTTGCCACTGTTATCAAAGTTGCCACTGTTGTGAAAGTTGCCACTGTTGTGAAAGTTGCCACTGTTGTGAAAATTGTGACTGTTATGAAAGTTGTCACTGTTATAGATTGGTTGAAATAAAATGTGCTTATTCCTTCATTCTGAAAAACACTTCAAACATGTTCTTGGGAGATTTAGCATCATAGGGCCTCAACGTTTTTAGTTTGGGCTTTTAGTTTTATGAGCTTACTGTAATGACACTAGTGTTATGTCATATGTTCCTCTGTATTAAAATTACCTATTTAGTGCAGTATTAGGCAGCTACTGGTACCTGACAAATAATTGTTATCTACATATTTGGCTCCTTACTGTTTGCTCAGTAAGTAGACCAGGGCCCCATTCCACAAAGTGATTTTAGTGCTAAGATTACTTTAAATATATATGGTAGTTATGCACCAAAGGTGATCTTAGTGCTAAGATCGCTTCATGGAATGGGACCCTGCATGGCAGCTGAACCCTTCTTTGATTCTGTTCTGACCACAGTGCATACTATACTATGTAGATGATTTGGGAGAATAACGCGATCTGTGGATTTTAGCACGTTTTTTTAAAACCCATTCCTGTCCCTGTTGATGAAAATCTCTCAGTAATTAAGCCATCACTTTTCAAGAGCCTTCAAAGTTTTCCAGAATTTTTTTTAATTTTTTTTATCTAGAGTCATTTTCATCTCTGGTTACTGGAATGATATCCATTTTATATTTAAGTTCAAGACTGACTTGCTCGAATCTTATCTGCTAAAATTAATAAGTTACCAGATTCACATCTACATTAGATATACTGGGCATGCACAGAACAGTATAGGTTGGCGTGTTGGTTCACTTGGACGTGTTGTTCTGTGAATGACATAGTCATGCTTCATTCATGGTAGCTGTATGTATGTAAATGTTGGCACAAAGGCGCCGACCGACAGTGAGAGAATGAAGTCATGATGGAACAACCACCACCTGATCCTCTAGAGGTGTCCAGGCTTAAAACCTCATCATTGGCTTATTATCTTTGTCACGGACAAGCATTTTACCCAGATCACCAGTCCTGTGTTCTGAGATTAGCTGTTTTAGTGAGGACAACAATTGTGACATGCACTAGCACATGGGATGTTCTCGTATTTATTCCAGTAAGGCAAAAATAATTAACGTTCATCATGATTTGAAAATAGTCACCATTTCTAACATAGTTGGCAGGCCTTGTGATTTAAAATATGCAGGTGGGCTAAAAACAGTATGTTTTTAACTGAAGACCGCTTGTTTTGGGTGTGTCTGCTTAAAAGTATATGTTTTCTCAATTTTCTGTAATTTAAAGCTATTCATTTGATATTTCCCATTTTATATAAAATCTTTATCTTGTACAATATTCATCTGGTTGCTATTCTGAATAAAACTTACAGCAGTGAGTTCAGGATGGATCATCTTAGAATTGAAGGGTACTTCTGTAGGCAGCTGGATTTTAATTGTTATTTTTGGCTAGGCAGATCTTTTGTAGCTTGCCTGATAAGCACTTTACATGGGCTATGGCGGATATGGACAATTGTCCGCTTTAAAACCCAATGCCTGGTTCAGTGCAAAAAAAAAGTGTTTGTCAGTATCTGAAATACAGATCATTTGATAGTAGTCGTATATTTAACAGTATATATCCCAGCTATGTCCAGGGAATATTAAATAAATTATTCACATTATAGATTCAATGTCGAGTTAATATACCAGTCATCATGTATGCTACAGATAAAAAACTATTTAGAAAGGAATATAAAATAGATAACCAGTTGACACGGTTTTTAACAGTTGAGCAGATCGGCATAATTTGACTTTAAAAACATCCACATGGTTTATCCTTACTTAAATGATAATGAAACGTGATCAGCTCCTAGCCATTGTAAGTGTCACGACATCTGAATACATTTATTTTATGACAACTGTGACCATCAAACCAAAGCTTTTTCCATTGCACAGGCATAAAGACAGGTTTAGAAGTTTGTGCTTAAGTTATCTTTTATATCGACTGTGTTTTAGTACCAGGTTTGATCTTATGTTAAATATAACATATTTGATTAACATGATTGTAATTATCTAGAATCAGAAATACTAAATTGTCAGTAGTACTCAGTACCGAGATTCCAACATACAACTACCATGAAAAAAGTAGGTTTTTCCTTTCACATGGTCAAGCATGTGAGAATTAAAAGTATATTAATATTAAAAATAGACAGGGATATTTGAAAATCCTTTGCTAACAAACCACTATAACATACACTTATATTTAATTTGTACTTAGCATTTTAAAAATATGATTTATGTTTATTATCTTTTGAGTACATTTTACATATAGCTGCTCCATTGATTCAGAATTGTGTGTTCCAATATATTTTTGGGCAAAATTTTTCATAAAAACAGAATGAAGGATGAATACTGAGATATTTTCTTTACATATAATATATGTTTCTTTTAATTTTGGATTATTGGCAAAATTATGGGAACAGAGTAAATGGCCACCATGGAAAGCCAAACATTGGTGTGAAAATCAGAGCAATTTAAACTGGAGGTTAGATAAAGTATTTTTTACAAATCACCAAAATGAACCACATAACCCCACTTTCATGAAATGTTTATTTTTATTACCATTCTAAACTTGAAAACAGCTCATCATAAATAAACATTTCTTTATTTAATTGGAATTGGTTTATGGTATTATTGTCTGTTGTTAGACTTCCTCCAACCACATGACCTTTTAAATGGTCATTAACTTTAAGTGAACTTTATGAAAATCATCCATTTCAGTCTCTCAATTGTTTCCTTGTGACAGTGATCAATGTCACAGTTAGAGATGAAATATCATCATCAGTTTATTTTCTTCACTCCATGACAGTTGGATGTTAATGATGTATTAGTGAAACTTAACCTCTCTGTGAGATATCTCCGATATCACATTCACAGTTGGGCGATAGTTTAATGGTCTCATGGTGTTTTGTGTACAGATATTAGATATTTAAATAAAATGGTCATGGTGTGTTTTCTTGATGATCTGTTGGTACTGTCTGGCACCTTTATGACTGTTTTTTTAAAGGAAGTGGAATGAATTGGTCGTGGAGCAGTCAAAATGATCCCCAGGTGGACCCATTGGGGGTTTCTTGTTTTAATCAGTGACTGAGATGTTCTAGTCTCTGTGGGAAAGTGCATAATTTAATTTAAAGACTGTTATTGCTAGTTAATTGAATGATGCCACAAAGAATTTAAAATGCATGATACTAAGTATTAGTACATTCTGCTTTATTTCTTCATGTCTTGACACATGTATTAGAGATGTTGGCATCAACTTGTTTAATAGTTAATGCTGGGCTTCTAGATTGTTTTTTTAATCCACTAGCTATGGGATCAGTGATTAATATTTTTACTAGCCACGATTAAAAATTTAATACAATTTTACTAAATAATAGTAATAATCGAGCTTAAAAACACTAACATTGGGGGGTGGGGGCGCAGGTTATTCTTATTTACAAAATAAAGCTAACTACATTTGACAAAATATTTCACTATCTGTTGGGTATGGCAAAGTAGTTATTTACTGGCCCAACATTGAATGTCTCTAGCCATGGGAGTGAGGCTACCATAATCTAGTATCGTGTATATATTTGAGTTTTATACCAAGTAAATGTTGATACCAATTAAGAATGCTTTCTAGTCTTTTGAAGGCTGGCAAAGGAACATCAAGTATACACAAAATTATTTCCTTCTTTTTGTTAACATTTCATTTTGAAATGATTTCTTTATATGAAAATTCATTGTACCAATGTGTTAAAGTTTGTTTTGTTTAACGACACCACTAGAGCACATTAATTAATTACTGGCTATTGGATGTCAAACATTTCATCATTCTGACACGTAGTCATCAGAGAAAAATCGTTAATTTTTCTAATGCAGCAAGATTTCTTTTATATGCACTTTCCCACAGACAAGAAAGTTCAAACCACAGCCTTTGACCAGTTATAGTGCACTGGTTGGAATGAGAATAAACCCAATTAGCTGAATGTATCCACCGAGGTGATTCGATCCTGACATGCAAGTGCCTCAAGTGAGCACTAAACTGACTGAGCTTCATCCTACTCCACCAATGTGTTATGATATCATATGTATCCAGTCACATCATGACTCATGGTTATTTAAATCTTGTGACTGGAAATCAAGAGCTGACAGATTTTGCTCTCCATGAAAAGGAAGTGAATGCTTCATAACAATAACCCAAAGATCAGTGGCTAATAAGTGTCAAACATGTGGCACATAATGCTATGTTAGGTACTTATGACACATGGGATTTAGGATATTTCACTAAAATGCTTAGAATCACATTTACCCCTATACAAACCACAGCACATACCATAGCCTTTGATATCAGTCCTGCAGCAGTGGGTGGAATAAAGCTATCTGAAATGGGTCTGCTTTCTACAAAGAAAAATACTAATAAGTCTAAAAAATATAGGTTTGTCTGATGGATGCTACTGTGTATTATTATTAAGTTGCACACCAATAATCAATACAGTGAAGTGTTGACATATTTGTATGAAATAAACTGTATTAGTCATGCAGCAAACACTCGAAGCACGTCATTAGTGCACACAGCTGGTATCGGTGATCACATCATTTATTTTTAGTAAAGCAACCTGTACATATATATATATGTATATATATAATTGCTCACCAAATATTTTACCATTTCATTTTAAAATTCTGAAAATGAGTTTCTATAAACTTGTGTACTTTTCTGACATTTTAAAGGGAGCCCACTCCGGCTATACCGTGACACAGTGTCGACTGGTATGTTTCAGTGTTGTCAAAAATGGTTTTGGTTTCTTAGACGACATTTTCTGTTTTACCTGGATATTTTAAATCTTTCTCTGCATTAATCATTTTTAAATTTTAATTAATAATTAATTTTCTGGTTTGCTATAATCTGAGCAGTAATTTAACAGTGGGTTTGTTGGTAACATATATGTTGTTGTTTCTTGCTTTATTTGCATGTTTTTTCACTAGTGATATCTGATAGAGCTAAAATACTGTTGCCTCTTTTCTCCAGTGTTTTTCCAAAAAATGTCCTGACTGTTTTTATCCATGTATGTATGTTCAAGGGATTGATCATCAGCAGCTGTTAATGTCAAATTTATAAGTAAAATAATTGATACTGAATACCTAAGAAAGAAGTTACAAAATGTTATAAGTCAAGCAGGAAATTAACAATATGCATGAATGTTTAGTTTGATTATAGCAAACCAAATAAAAAAAAAAAAAATTGACTGGATTTAAGTAAATTCATGTACTGAATGGCAGGAGTATTTAAATACCTATAGTTATTCCGTACTTTATTCAAACAATATAACAACATAATATTTAATTAACGGTCCTGTTAAAAATAAACATTCAAGAAACTTTTAAATTAAGACTGTCCTCTCCATATTGCATCCAGTTTTGTGAAAACTTCATCTATCGGTAAATTAGTTTTGGTTGTAGGTTGCTCTCTTTCAATTATTTGCATCTTTAAATATTTGTTTATATTTTGGTTGTAAGTTTTAGCCTTGATATTTAAGATTATTTGGTGCTGTGGAATTTTGAATGATAGAAAGCTGAGTTTTATTTTAGTGTTCTTCAGTTGCTGGAAGATATCTAGATCAGTTCAGACAATTTTATTTTGAATTTCATGCATAATTGCAGTTTAAGAACCTTGAAGATAAAAGTGTCAAGTGTTATTATTTTTCATATGATAGGACAAATACTAAAATGAAATTGAACATCTAATATGGTGCAATCAAATATCAAAATTAACACTTTGTCTAGATTTTTAACTACAGTCTTGCTTTTATTTAAATAAAAGTTAATGATATTTATTTGTGTACCAAGGGAAATAACTCCCATTCTTCTGCTGTTTTTAATGCATTTATGTTGTACGTGCATGAAGATCACTGTGAAAAATATATAGATTCTTTTGTTTAAAATAAATAATTGTGTCATAGAAATATGTGTGTGTGTGTGTGTATATATATATATATATATATATATATATATATATATATATATGTATGTGTATGACACTGTATGTATATATATATATAATGTATATATTTATTTTCTATTAACGATTTCTTATTTTAGTGATATTAAGAACCAGGGTCCCATTTTACAAAGCAATCTTAGCACTATGATTACCTTAAGTACATAACTACCTTATGCACTTAAGGTGATGTTAGTGCAAAGATGGCTTCATAAACTGGGACCCTGGGGTAACTTTAAAGCTACCAGCATTATTTCACTCACACTTTAATAATCTGTATATTTCAGGGCTGCATCGCGGAGCAGAAAATAACTCACACTTGCTCACACAATCTTCCTAATGATAAGGGACCGGACTTTGTTGACACACATCACAGTTCCGCTAAATGTGGACATGACGAGAAGCTTAATTTATCGAACACTTGGCCGAGGAAGAAGGTCCGCCAGCAGCATACTCACATTGCAACAGTATTCACGGAGGAGCAGAAGTGTGTGGAGGAGCAGGATCAGGAGACGTTCGCTCCTAACAATGGATACGATTACTCGGACGACCCTCACCGCCTGTCGTGTCAGCATGCTATGTACAGTGGTGAGGGCTACGAGCCTGACATCAGCCAGGTGCCTGCGTGCACGTGCTACGTGAACCACCAGAGTACGTCGGGCACTTTCTCCAGTTTTTCTGATCAGACTGTGAGTGTTTCGGCACAGACCAATGGAGTACCACTACCCAGAGTATCGAAAAGCATGGGTCCTATGCAAACCCTTCCACCAGGTAAAAACAACTCTACACATTTTGTTGTACAAATAGAAATCCTTTACTTGAATGAAATCTAAGGCAGTTTTGTTGTCTTGCCATTATGAAGTAAAAAAGGCAAGATATAGGTATTACTTTTCTAGTGATGACGGCAGCTATGGTGAAGGTGGCAGCATTAACTTTTGCATTTAGCTCAATGTTAAAGTTTTACATTTATCTCCATATGTCACAAACTATAAGTTCTACATCAATACATTCCTTCCTTCCATTCATTCCTTCCATTTCTTCCTTCCATTCATTCGTTCATTCATTAATTCATCCATCCATCCATCCATCCATCCATCCATCCATCATCCATTCATCCATACATCCATACATCCATCCATTCATCCACCCATCCATCCTCGGTTAAGCTGCAAGGCTCATTGGGTAGGTGTAAACCACTTGCACCAACCAGTGATCCATAACTGGTTCAAAAGAGACCATGGTTTATGCTATCCTGTTTGTGGGAAGCACAAATAAAAGATCCCATGCTGCCATTGTAAGAGAGTAGCCTTTGTGGTGACAGCAGGATTCCTCTAAAAAAAAAAACAGTGTCAGAATGACCATGTTTGATGTCCAGTAGACAATGATAAAATAAAACATCAATGTGCTCTAGTGGTGTTGTTAAATTAAAAACATTAAAAAAAAAAATCATATATTATCAGTGACGTAATACTCCTGATGACAACATGGCCTATGCAAGATTATTTTTGCTCCAATCCCTGGCCATGCAAGACAGGCACATTCCATGACATCAGCCCACGCAGAATAAATCTGTCTTGCATGACCACATGACTTCTGTTGTTTGCGCTGATATTAACATTGGGTGACGTCACATAAATAGCAAAATAATGCAAGAAATACTTTTTATATTTCATAAAAACAAGGAAACCTGCTGTCATAATGAAATCATACTATCATTCTTGCATGACCACGTGACTTCTGTTGTTTGTGTTGATATTAACATTGGGTGACGTCATGTAAACGGCAAAATAACGCAAGAAATACGTTTTATATTTCATAAAAACAAGGAAACCTGCTGTCATAATGAAATTATTCTATCATTTTCGGTTTATACTTTTAGTGTAAACCATTTTTGGGTACGATCTTTTCAATGGTTATGATTATTTTATTGTAAGATAAAAAAAATTAAAAAATGTAGATTTTTCACGTTTTCCCAAAATGCTTGTGTTTCATCTACTGGATGGGAGGAAAATAAGCCTCCATTATGTATCCATGTGGGACAGGGCTATTCCACCCTCGGGTACATAATATGATGTCAGGAACTCGGCAAGCCTTGTCCCTGACAACAAATTATGTACCCTCGGGTGGAATAGCCCTGTCCCACATGGACACATAAGACATATGAAGGATTCTTTTAATTCTGTATGGGCTGACGTCATGGAATGAATAAGTCTTGCATAGTTACAACATTTTTTAATCTGCAGAATTCTTTTGTTTGGTATGTGCATGATTATTTTTTAATTAGATTCATATTAAAAATGACAGAATTGGATCAGTTATAGGTTTACATGAAGGATTTTGGTAGGATTTTATGTTTTAAGATTTGGGAGGAGAATGGTGTGTGTGTGTCAGTGTTATTGAAAGTTATTGAGTTCTCACATCATTCTGTGGTTAATGTTTTAAAAAAAGCCTTCTAATAATTTTAAGATGTATGAATTGAAGTTTACTCAAGTAGGAATATGTCTAACCATATTATGTTATGGGTAAATTGCATCATTAAAAATCCTAAGTAATACTGTCCTTTTTTATATATTATAAAAAAGATATTTTACAAAATATATTTATTTATATATTGACATCAACTTCTACCATCAATTTAGTAGTATATATGTTTGCAAGCAATAGTAGGAAGATAAAATTTAACCTTTCAACATATTGTTGTTTGCAAATTTTTAGATCAGTTGCCTGCCTGTCAATTAATGTTTTTTAACACTGTAGTCCTCATTTCCAGGTCATCACATTTTTAGAGGGTGATCACGAAGCATTTATTAAAAAAGAAGAAAAATAGGGGAGCTACATTGCTATAAAAATGTTCATAAATTAACGTTATACATGTATGTTATATTAGTGTTAATTTTTCATCATAAATTGCAAATTACATTTAGTTTATAAACTAATTTTTAGCATCATATTTCCAGACACATACATCAGTATAAAATATGATTGTGAAAGGAAATGTCAGATGTATTAAAGTCCAAACACATTGTATTTTTTAAAAAGCTGTTGATTGTGAGAAGTGCTCATTGTTAAATTCTCCTCGCAGAATGAAATATAGATTTTTCTCACAGCCACAATGGCTCTGAGAAATAACTGCCATTCAAGGTGAACTGCTGTGTATTTTGAAACAGGCTATAGCCACATGAGTAACTCTGCAAAATGCATGCAGTCTGTGTGCTCTTTGAACAAAGTGCCATTTGGTAAATGTCATTTTAAATTGAATCCAGACCAGATAGCAGCGATATGAGGTAATGTAGTAAGCGTTATAACAGGTTGCTGAATCAGGGTGTGGAGACACTGAGGTTTCTGTCAGAGTCACTGTGTTATTACTTGATGCCATCAACATCTGTTTTTAGATCTGACACATGCATACATGTGTACACACACTCCCCATTGAATGTCGCTTGTTACTTGAAGCAGGAATTTCTTGGAGGTTTTTAAATTGGCAGTAGTCATGCAATGGGATGCTTCTGTGAGCTGTATTTGTTGTGATGGCCTGTGAAATAGATTCTGTGTGGAAAGCATTAGAAGTATGTGTTTTTTCCTCATTCTTAGCACTAATCCCGGACTATATAACATCAACGTTTCTCATTTCCAGATCATCACATGAGCACAGAGATAATAGACCCATTGATTTCTGTGGTATTTCTTGATAGAGTGGCAATATATCGTCACGGCAACTGCTAGCACAAATTTGCAAAGACACGCACACATACTGCTTGCACCAGCAGTCTGCTGTTCATTGAATTGTCTGCTGTTCACTGAATCGACAGTCTTTGCCGATCCTGTTTATTTACTTGACATTGTAATGGCAGCACGCCCAGACTGGATGGACTGATTGTCATGGTAGTTGATGCTAACTTCTCATAGGGAGGGAGGATCTTTTGCTTTTTTAATTGTAGTACAGATCACCAGACTTTTTATTGAGTTGGTCACATTTATTGCATGTGCATACATTTGCGTTTATTAAAGCCTGGCCACATGTTAAAAGACTGGCCAACCCAGAATGTTTCTGCTCATGCTCAGGGGTCATTTCCTGTAATTATTGTGGTTATGTTTCTGATTGCCAGAGCTTGCCACAGTGAAGAAAGGCACCCCTCTGTACGGCCAGCCTGAGTGGTGGGGAGAGGCAGATACCGACCCTGGAGGCAGTAGCAGCAAGAACTCAGGACCTGACAACAGTTCCCATACAGAGGAGACAGGTGAGTGACAAACACCCCCTTGTCTGCTAGCAGTGGGTTAGTGTCTGCATGATTTCTCCCTGCGCAGTAGCTGCCAGCTTGTAATTGTCATGTGTTTGTAAGTCTGATCTAAATTGTAATGTTTTGATGTTAGCCATTTTTAGGATTCTTCTTGTCAGGATTACCAAATGATGTTGTGTGTATGTATTTTTAATACACATCAGAAATCAATCTGCAACACAAATTTTAGTTGTTGGAAAAGTGGATAATTTACTTTTAATATATGTGATAAGTCAAAATGTTGATAAAAAATTGTTGTTAAAACACACAAATTCATTTCTTACACACCTGTGTAGGAGATCATCATTATGTATCAAAATCATATGTTGGAGATCGTTTCTGAGAGGTCATGACCCAGTTTAGTGTTATTGTAAGGAGATGTAAAGAGACGTCATTGGAATACTGACATCATTCAAATTCAAAATTAGCTGTATTATTACAATGCTTCTCCACATTAGTTTCATTTTCCGAGTGGTTGGCAAATGTTTTAGAGTGCTCTATTTTTTAAGAAAAATAGATCTGTTAGTACAGTAATGATTTGGTTATGATATAGTATGTATACTTAAAGCCAAGTGTCCATACACCAAGACCCAGTTAGATTGCGCTCTATAACAACATAATTTAATTCATTATGTTGTTTACAGTCTCATTGTTTCGAGGTATGTAAGAAATAGAATACTACATTTGTGTCTGTCTGATATCATTTATCTTGCATATCATTGTTTAAAAATGTATCAAACTCGCTTTCGCTTGTTGGATACATTTTTGAACAACTCGTAAGATAAATGGTATCAAATGGAAACTCATGTATTATTCTCTGTTTGTAGGGCTGGTACAGAATAAATTGCATGAGCCTGTTACTTGATATTTAAACAGTTCACCAGTAACTACACATCATGCATGGAATATTTATTATTTACAGACATAATTCATGTGGTTTTTGCATCCGTCTTGGTTACTAGTTTAGTCTGCTTAACATTCTTAGTATGGTAGATTATTCACAAGGAAAAAATATATTGATTGTTTTTAAAATGTGTTTATTGCTAATTTATTTCCAGTTGTATGAAATGCTCTATCAGCATTTTAATTCTGTAATCTGAACATACTAGAGGCGAGACGTAGCCCAGTGGTACAGCGCTCGCTCGATGTGCGGTTGGTCTGGGATTGATCCCCGTCGGTGGGCCCATTGGGCTATTTCCCGTCACAGCCAGTGCACCACGATTGGTATATCAAAGGCTGTGGTATGTGCTATCCTGTCTGTGGGATGGTGCATATAAAAGATCCCTTGCTGCTAATCAGAAAGTAGTCTATGAAGTGGCGACAGTGGGTTTCCTCTCTCAATCTCTGTGTGGTCCTTAACCATATGTCTGATACCATATGTCTGATACCATATAACCGTAAATAACTAGATCTATGTTTTGTTGTAATATATTATGTGAAAGAGAACTGTGTTTTAGATTAGACCATGTAATGTTATTCATGCAGGGCTTGAACTTAGCAGTTTGTCTCCCACAGTAATTTTTAAAAGAATTGCCATGAGTAAAACAGCCACTGGTGGCAATTTTGATTATCTTTACCCATGGCAATTTATATCTCAACAATGGCAATTGCAATCGGTGCCATCGTTAAGATCGAACCCTGTTTATGCAGTTTAATCCAATACTTCTACAACAATACAAACAAATGTCCACCCATCCATGAAAATAATTGCACTTCCATCGGGATCGGGTAAACCTTTAACAAGCTTATAGAGTTTCAAGCATGTCCATCCCGGAACCGAGCTCTGGAAAGCCAGAAGTCTGCCCCGGCACTTTCATGATTATACCGCATACGAATGTCAGCTATTACTAGTATTAGCTTTGATGTAAGGGTTATACTATCTAGAGCATAATACAATCAGACACACAAAATGCTTTATTCAGTTTTTAATCTGAGTGAACACAACTGTTGCATATGGGGCTAAACTACCAAAAATGAATCCAATGTAATTGTCGCTGTGGTTAACCCAATGAACTGAAGGATGGTAAGTACTGCTGTAATGTAGTGCAAGGCCCTACTAACCTCGGTGGTATCATGGTTAAGCCAAGACAGAAA
>JAECMU010082001.1:0-10145 GCA_016106625.1 Dracogyra subfuscus
GCTGACGACAGTGGTTCAAATATCCCGTCAAAGGTGGCTCACACATTCATCCATCTTTCTCATTTATCTCCCTCTGCCTATCGTTCCCGTCATCTTAATATATATATATAAAAAAAAACCACTTTCCAATTTCTCTCACGATTTCTGTCTGTTTGACCCTTTCTGTCAGTTTCGTCTGACTCTGTCTTCTGAGCTGTCCACACCATTGTCTACCTATCTCAATTTCCTCCACGGATGCAATCTCTGTGTATTTCTCTGCACCCACCTGGCATCCTCATCTTTTGCCGCTAATAAAGCTGGTCTGACGCCGGTAGTAGGGGTACATAGTAGGTGGTTACAAGCGCCTCTTAACAATGCCAGAAGTAACTACGGAACACTACCCGATGGGGAATGGCAGGTGTAGTATAAGGGCCTAGATGGCGCCATGGCCTACTTTCCGTGACCTTGACCTTGGTGTCTGGCCTGGATGTGAGTCATAGTGGTGTGGCCTTGAGGATGACAACACCCCGGCCGTGTCTCGGGCTGACTTAGGTTGGTACTGATGTCCTTGGACTGGCCCTGACCAATTTGTTTAGCATTGAACGACTTAGGGGGCAGTGACCGGTATACCTGGGCAGGTGTGCGACCTTGGTGTAAGTCATAGCCTTGGCGTACTTGGTGTGTGACTCATCACCTAGCCTTGACCTACCTAGAGGACAGTGACTGGCATACCTGGTGCAGGTGCACGCGTAACTCATAGCCTAGCCTTGACAAAGATGGTGTAGGATCCCTTGCTACTAATGCCGTTGTATTTCCTCTCTAAAACTGTCAGAAGTATGTTTCACATCAAATAGCTGATGATTAATAAATCGAGGTGCTCTAGAGGTGTTGTTAATAAAATTCGTAACATAAATAAAAACAAATAAATAAATAAACTATAAATTATTATTTTGTTTTAAAAATAATTCAAAACAATTTAATTTCCGCTACTTCAGATACGAACGACGTACCTCCCGCGCTGGACGCGAACTCGTTCGTAGTTGACTACTTCACGCATGTAAACAAATCCTGTCATTTAAACCACATACACATATATGCGAGCGACGAAGCGCGTTCTTTGAGTATGTTAAAATAGTTCATACTAATTTTGTGAATGTGCTAGCGCGGGAGACATATTGGGACGAGAATTCTATTTTACACCTATTTAAATCATCTCGTCTTTTTGTCAGACTTTGAGAACTAACTTCTAAAGTATTTTATTTAGAGACTAACAACACAAAATACTATCACTTGCCGGATGTAAACAGTGATAACCATTCATCATTCAGCGCGCTAAAAATAAATACACTACCTCGCGTCGGGCAGAGTCCCTAGAAGTGGTAGGTTAACGACACCACTAAAGCACCTCGATTTATTAATCATCGGCTATTGGAGGTATGCCAGTCACTGTCCTCTAGGTAGGTCAAGGCTAGGTAATGAGTCACACACCAAGTACGCCAAGGCTATGTCTTACACCAAGGTCGCACACCTACCCAGATATACCAGTCACTGCCCCCTAAGTCGTTCAATGCTAAACAAATCGTCCAGGGCCATTCCAAGGACATCAATGCCAACCTAAGTCGGTCAGGGACACGGGTGGGGTGTAATCCTCCTCAAGGCCACACCACTCTGACTCACACCAAGGCCAGACACCATGGTCATGGTCACGGAAAGTAGGTCATAGTGCCATCCAGGCCCTTATACTACTACTGGCAGGTTGGAGTGTCAAAAATTGGGATATGGAAGTGAACAGCGAAAACATGGGATAATAATAATAATAACAATAATAATAATAATCATAGGCATACGGGCTCCCATTTTTTGTTGGAGGACAGTCTAGTAGTATAGGGGCCTGTAGGGTGCCATGACCTACTTTCCCGTGATCACGTGACCTTGGCGGAGACAATGGGCTTGGTGTAGACAATAGGTTTGGTATAGACAATAGGTTTGGTATAGGCAATGAACATGGAATAGACAATGGACATGATATAGACAATATGTTTGGTATAGACCTTTCGCGAACACCTGATATCATCACCATTTTAATGGTGATTCATGAGTTCATGCCATCCTATGTATTCCATTGGTATCTGTGCTGGTGTGTGTTGCGGACTGGGAGGTGCAGGAAGGATGAAATCTCATTTGGCGGTGCAGGAAAGATGAAATACTGCCGTATCTCCTTTGGCGGTGCAGGAAAGATGAAATACACACTGCCGGTCCCCGGGCTGTTAGCAACTCGCCCCATAGTGGATCATGGAAACTATCACGACATTGTATAAAACGTCCTCTGGACTCTGCCTTGTGGCACCACACCACCATTTGTCGTGTCGTTACTAGTTGTAGCTTTGTCGTGTCGTTACTAGTTGTAGCAGCTTGATATAGTCCGGTTTAGGAATCCTCATTAGAAAAATAATAATAAATATAAATATTTAGTTTTCAAAGTTTTCTTTGATGATTACAGGTAGATTGACCTTTGTAGTAATTAAATGACCCAGTATTTGTACATTATTTGGTATTGTCGTTACTAAGGAAAAGCATTTGTAAGTGCGTTGTGCGGTCAGATGGAAATGGGTGCACAATAGCAAAATGAGACGGGGCCCCGACATTTGGATGGATAATGACTTTTGTTTTTTGGTGGTCAACCCGTATTGATTTTTTACATGCCAGTCGACAAGTGACTGTAGGTTCAACAATTGGTAGTCACTTAATCCTTGCGATATCATGCTATTTTTTACACAATTTAATCCGAGGCAATATTAGCATGTAGATCCATTGGAAAATAAATGGTGGTGTGCAACCTTGTGCAGAGATACGATTTTGACTGCACCATGGTTTTGTCGTTTAGATTTGGTATAGATAATGAACTTGGAATACACAATGAACATGATATAGACAATGAACTTGGAATAGACAATGAACTTGGTATAGACAATGAACTTGGTATAGACAATGGCCTTCGTGTAGGAAACAATGGTCTTTGTGAATGAGACAATGACCTGGGTACAGGTGTGCGTCCTTGGACTGAGCTGAGGGTACCTCCCTCGGGTATACAAAGGGTGCTTTTGGCTTCATTGTCATTCGTTCGCCAAAAAGTCCACAGACAATATCTACGTCTAGTTTGTTTAAGAGATTGCTGATATTCACACTGTTGTGTGTGTTTTGTTGATTTTTTTATTTTGAAAGAAGAAAATGGCATCGGGACATTCATCAAGTACTACTCAGTGCCATGAACAGGGTGAAAGATCACAATGCCAACTAGAAATTGGACAAAATTATTACGTTATGGTCCAACCATGGAAGCAAGAACTTTTGATACATATCCGAAAATTCGACAGTGATAAGGGGAAAACATTCCCCACCAAACGAGGTATCGCTCTGAATCTAAAGCAGTGGCTTGAACTGTGTGGATGTAAGAGTCAGATAGACGAAACGATTTCAGCCTTGAAACAAGGGAAGGATGAAACATTTGTCAAACACCTTGAAGCCAATGTTCATGCTAGTATGGACAAGAACTTTACTGGGGTGGCCCTGCGTCAGTGGTGGTGGTGTGATGAAACGAAATCTGTGAAACCTTCGAAGAAAGGCATATTCCTTTCTCTACAACAATGGGAGAAACTGAAAGGCTGTTTCACAGTCATGTGTGATTTTGTACCAGAGCTGAACTCGATTGTGCCCTGCGCCATGCAAGACGACCATCAAAACCAGATGGGATTTCGACAAAACTGACTTGTATATAAGGCTGTGTTTTCTTTCCCAAGGGCTCATTCGTGCTTGAGAACTCGAAGAGAGCAGACGTGTTTGCTGATGCTTTTGACATTTTTGTATCTCGAACGAAGACGATGACATCGGGATATTCGAGCAGTATTAGCAGCTGCAGCAGTAGCGACGAGGACGACGTCTTGATCTGTAAATGTTCAGAAAGGCACACGATCAAAAGAGTGACTACCAAACCAGAAGAAAATTACACAGATCAAACGGACGCTACACGTGAGCCAGGTGAAATCGTGGACGCTGCTCCCTACGATGTTGATGCCTACGACGCCGATTTCGATCGAATGGGATGGCCTTTCGAGACATTACTTGTTCTGTCATCGACCCGAAATGAGAGGATTCTATACACGAATGCAAACATTTGGGTGGTGGCAATTACAGTTACGTCAGAAACCGAAGGAGCTCGTCAAGGCACTGTTTCTACTACACACGAGACCACGATGCCGTCGTCTGTTACTGCTGTGGTCTACGCACCTACCAGTGGAAGACGACAGACGATCCAGTGATGGAACATTAACAAACTCTCTCCAAGATGTCCCTATGTGAACAACATGTTCAGACATTAAATGTTCCAGACACTTACGTGCTATATTTTCATGTTGTATGTTGTGAATAAAACAATGAATAACAGGTTTTGCTTTCTTGTGTATGTCCTGCGTCCATGAGTGTGTCTCTGGACGTGTCCCTATGGTAGTGACATTGGTAAAGGATAATATGTGGGTAACGATGTTTCTTGGGAGCTCGCACGATGATAGTTGTGCTAGGGAGGAGGTGCACTGGTCATACGAATCACACACATACAAACATTCCTGTACCATATCTTTATGCGTCATAAGGTATATAAATAAAATAGTTTTGGAAAACTTATCATTTGAGATAGAACCTTCAGTGGAGTAACATGTCAGACCAGTACAAGTTATATGTCCCCGACGTGGACAAGTGGCTCCGTTTCTACAAGTTGCAAGCAGAAGGCAAACTTCAGCCTCACTTCGAAATTCAACGTGGTGGAAAGAGTCAGATCATGTACAGTGCAGATCGATGTCTAGAACTCTAGAAAAAGAGGAACAGAACAAGCCCCCGACACCCAAAGTCACCATGGTGTCCCCAATACAACATGTGGTAGAACAAGCCAAAGCCGATCTGAAACGGAAACAACAACAACAAAGTGGTACAGGTTGGAAAGCCCCGAAACTGCAGAAGCATTTCTAGATAAACTATAAAAGGAGCTATGTCGGTCAGATATCGTCATTTCATTTAGAGTCGTCATGCAGAGCACATGTTCAGAATGTGGTTTCACATTCTCGAGGAGAGATGCCATGTTAAGACATTTTCAACAAAAACATGCTAAAGGTCTACCACCACCACCACCACAGCAGCCATCACCACCACCACCACCACCACAGCAACCACCACCACCACCACAGCAGCCACCACTACCACCACCACCACCACTACAGCAGCAGCAGCCACCACCACCACAACCACAGCAGCAGCAGCAACAACAACAACAGCAACAGCAGCAGCAGCATCCCCTAAGATTGCTACATCCGTTCACCATGATCGTGTCGGGTCCCACGTCGTGTGGAAAAACAGTTTTGTTGTACAAACTGCTAAGGGACAGTAAAATCCACCAGCCTCCTCAACGCATCATCTGGCTCTACAAACGATGGCAACCTCTCTATGATACGATCAAAATGGTTGCTCGAGTAACATTTGTTCAAGGTATACCCGAGAATTTGGAAAAATATCGTTATTTGGATCCCAGAGTAAGAAATCTCATCGTGTTGGACGACCTGATATCTACAGCTGGAAAAGATTCTCGCATCACCGACCTGTTCACGGAAGGAAGTTACCACAGAAACCTCTCTGTGATTGCCATTAATCAGAACCTGTATCACAGCAAGGACCCGACACAGAGAAGAAACTACCATTATCTAGCGATGTTCAATAACCCCATCAACAAGCAGCAAGTTCTGATGTTGGCGCGGCAGATGTATCCGGAAACCACTCGTCATTTCATGCATCAGTTTGAGGAAGCTATCCACAGGCCCTACGGACATCTCTTGGTGGACTTGAAACCGACCACGCCCGAACATTGGCGCCTTCGACCTAATGGTTTAGAGACGGGACCGTCCGAATGGTATAAAAGCACGAACGTAACGGCGAATGTCTCAGAAGAGGTTCAACCACCGCCGAAGATAGAACTCTACGTGCAAATCATGCAAAGGACGCATTCAAGAGAAAATTACCAGGCATACCCGCCTACGAAAGTGACGACGACGACGAAGAAGATGAGGTAGAACCCTATCTGAAAAAAGTCAAGAGGATGCAGTCTTATGATACGTGTGGTCTGGTTTTTAAAGATGGTAGCGGCTTGCAGCGACACGTGAAAACGTGCGAAGAGGGAAATGAAGAGTCGTCGCCCGACTTGGAAAACGAAGGCATTCGTCTCATGGTGGAACGTGAATTCGACATCAATCATGATTATCTCCAAAGCAAGAGAAAGCGCTACGAAGAAAAAAACATGTCCCAAGATGCCATCGAAAGAAACATGAAGACATTGCAATGGAAGTTATTTAAAGACACGTACTCTCGCTTTCTGACCTATATGCATTACTTTGACACCCAACACCAGAAAAATTCTTCAGTTTGTGAATCCCGACAGATCTCAGACCACAGATTCGTTCTAAATTAAATCAGTATTGTTCCTGAATCGGCGAATATTTGGATGAACAAGACGACGACGATACCGATGATGATGATGATACTGATGACGAGCACGAAGATGAAGAGAAATGAACACTCATATTATTAAAATGTCTCCCTTAAGGCCTCTCGATGTAACCCAATGTGTGTCCATTGCATGTGTACTTGTCTCTAGTGGGACCAGCGATTGTACTTTAGAAAATAATAAAATAAATGAAAAACCAAACCATTGCGTTTGTTCTTTTGTTTTTTACTCTATGACTAGATTTGCGATTGAATATTTCTACAGCTACTTTATAGTAGCAAGAGTTGTGTGCACACGACACAACATACCACTGCCTTTGATATACCAGACATAATGCACTGGTTGGCTATAGCTCATTGGGCCACAGACGGGGATCGATCCTAGATCGGCCACTGTATTTACCCATTTGGTAATTAAAAAGCCCTGTATGAAAGCTAGTAGAGAAATGTTCTTTTTAAAAATGCAGCTATTTCCCTTTGGTCAACACATACTACTTGTCAAACCCATGGCGGCGCGCGTGTCGCCGACTTATACTAATGGATTAATTACGTGTGACATACATCTCTCTCTCTCTCTCTCTCTCTCTCTCTCTCTCTCTCTCTCTCTCTCTCTCTCTCTCTCTCACACACACACACACAACCATTGCGTTTGTTTTTTGTGTATTCTACTCTATAACTAGATTTGTGATTGACTATTTATGCCGCTACTTTGTAGTAGCAAGAGTTGTGTGTACAGGACAGCACATACCACGTCCTTTGATATACCAGACCTAATACACTGGTTGTCTATAAAGGCTTGTACTTTTGGGAAATACTCGTGTTTAAAATGCAGTTAAAAGAGCATACGTTAGGTTGGAGCGTTGAGTTGCAGTCACGCGTTCTTTCTTCATAGGAATGGGCTGGAGTGTTTTACACACACGCACAAAAAGGTTTGTATTTAATTATGAAATACTGGCCTCATAAGAGGTATGAGATACATAAAAGGTCCCTTGCTACTCATGAAAAAATATAGCGGGTTTCCTCTCTAAAACTGTCAACATTATGTTTTTCATCCAATAACCGATGATTCATAAATCAATGTCCTCTAGTGATGTCGCTAAAGACAAAGAAACTTTGACGGTCAGTTGTGCATACCATAACATATTTATTCGCTGCTTAAGACGGGCACGCGTCGGTATGTCTTTTTGCAGTTCACCCTGGTTTCATAAATACTCGGAAAGGCGTAATAAAATGTCTTTGGATGAGGTCCGACAGTTGTAAAATGGCTATCAATAAAGGTTTACAGACTGAATAGAAAGCTCTTGATTGTTCATTCTTTGTACTCCTCTATTATTAAACGAATGAATGAATGGCTGAATGACGACAACAAAGAAAACGTCGACATTGTGCTAAAGAAATACAAATGAATGAAAATCAGCACACACGCATGTTGTCTGGCGACATGAAAGCCTCACTTTAAACCAAACAGTTACAGTCCTTCCCCCACGAGACATCTTTTAACGGTTATTATTTTGGGTGTCTAAAACAATGTGAAAAAAACATCCACGTGTATGTCCACTTTTATATTAAGAAAGTAGGGGGTGTCCATGCACCTGTCCACCATAGATACCAACATCGCCATTGTCTACACCAATGCCTTTGTTTTTTCTATGGCCATTGTTTCTTACCGTCATCGCACACCTACACCTAGCCCATTGTCTATACCAAGTTCATTGTATATACCAAACCTATTGTCTATACCAAACCTATTGTCTACACCAAGCCCATTGTCTACACCAAGCCCATTGTCTCCACCAAGGTCACGTGATCACGGGAAAGTAGGTCATGGCACCCTACAGGCCCCTATACTACTGAGGCTGACGTTTTCCCGAATTAACACAAA
This sequence comes from Dracogyra subfuscus, assembly GCA_016106625.1. NCBI lineage: Eukaryota > Metazoa > Mollusca > Gastropoda > Neomphalida > Peltospiridae > Dracogyra > Dracogyra subfuscus. The sequence goes on from JAECMU010082001.1 coordinate 8,402, forward strand.
TACCCGAATCTGGATAACAACATTTATTCATGTTAGCATTACTTCCAAACAGCTATATGGGGTTGCAATCGAATCACTACGCGTTTTTACGTAGATTACAACTAACTTTTAAGGGTAGAATGATGGAAATACCTTGTAAACACGTCTCAGGTTAGGACATTCTCCCCGAATATCTCAGTCATGTTTGCCCGAATTTGATATTTTACCTCCTGTCTCGTCCGCTTATGCCCAATTATACATAATACAGCTTATTATGGTCATTTTATACTTGGGAATATACTGATATGCTCTGCCGAGAAATCGTAGTTTGTGAGAAATGTAATAGATCTCTTGTAGTCGGTAGGAAAGACATAAACAATTAATACTAAAATACGCAATGAAACTTTAATGACAATAAAGATTTCATCGTGGTTCAGATTAGTATTATAATATGTTTTTTCTTTCGTTTTCAATATTGAGGTTTTTTTTTTGTTTGTTAAAAAGCAAGAGATTTTAAACATAATTGCGAAATTTGATTCAGATTCATTTGTTGCAAATAATGCAGGTTCTGTTTCAAACAGTATACCAATGCTTCTCTTTGTTATAACCTTATCCAAATGTGTGTTGCAGGTTTGTAGATTAACAGTATAAACACAGCTAGTGGTAAGTTCAGCAAGCCGTTTGTCGCCAACACTTACTACACTGGTCTTTACACATTAAAGAGACATTCCCGAGTTTGTTGCATTGTAAGATATTTCCGACTAATAAAATATTTCTACGATTAAACTTACATATTAAATATATTTTCATTTTTAGAATAACAATGTCTGTATATTTAATGTGTTTCTGGTCGTCTTAATATTTGTAAGAAGCCCAAACTGGAATTCGTCTTCAAATAATTTCGTACGTACGAAAAAAATGTTTTTAGAAAATAAAATGGAAATTAACTTAGTACAAATATTAGAACGATCAGAAACACGTTTAATATACAGCCACTAATATTCTAAACAAGAAAATATATTTAATATGTAAGTTTAATCGTAGAAGTATTTTATTAGTCGATAACATCTTAAAACATTGCAGCAAACTCAGGAATGTCCCTTTAAACATAAATACTACTTTGGTAAACAGTTAAACTAGTTTACAAATGTTTAACGAAAAATGGCTTGCTGAACGTAGGCCTACTAAAATACTTCTACAGTTATGGATTTGCAATCATTTCAAAATCATTTAGTTTCATTAAAAACTATAATTGATGACAAATTCTACTGTAATTACTGTAAAAACCCTAAAACCCCGTTAATTCTGCTGATCAGTATAACTTTCATTTCCATTACATAATCTAAGCGAATGTCTGAGATACCATACTATGTTAAATACCCAATAATGTTACATTCTCCATTACTTAATATTCTTTATATCATGAAATAGATTATTAGTGCACGCGACATCGTTTTAATCATGTCTTAATATTTACAGAAATAATTACTTTCCCAAGGACGGAACATGACTTTAAAATTCATCGGTATATCTGATTACAATGTAACCCAATCGATCGATATTGTCACATACCTTTAATGTCAAACCCAGGATCACTTAATGAAACACGAACTGAGTGTATGTCATTGGCCGTAAATAACTAAATAATTGAGATATAGTAATCAAAGAATGTGGCACAATATCCATATCTATCTATCTATCTATCTATCTATCTATCTATATACACGTATATATCTATATATCAAAATCTATAATAATGTGCCAT
>JAECMU010082007.1:0-20758 GCA_016106625.1 Dracogyra subfuscus
AATGAGAGCGTATAACTGTCCAAATGTCCGTCTAGCTCTCTGACAGTCAGAGTACTCGGGCTAGGACTGCTGGTGCTCCCTTGCACCTGCCAGTGCATGCGGTCCCTCCTCCCCCCTCCCCCCACAACTTTCTGTCTTGGACGAAAGAGCATGGTTCGCAAGCTCTTGCGCCCACGACAGGCGTGTGCTACAACAGTATGTTCTGAATGTGCACGTTAAACCCTATGAGATGGCATGACATGACAGCGTTGGCATCAGTTACCAGTAGTAGGCCTATAACTTGTATAAGCCCCGATGCAAGTCTGGGAAGCGAATTGCAACTTTGTAAAATATACATAAACGTACGTGCGGATATCATCATCCCGATATGTAGTTTACGGTACTTAATTATTTAGCATGGGTTATCGTGAACCATAGTCTCGTGAAATATTCATGGGTCAAGTAGAGATTAATAATAACATGAATCGAAAGTTACTCCTCTTTTGACAACCATGACGTCACAAATCATTTCCGCCATGTTTATTTCTCGAACGAGGTAGCTGCAACTAGGATATGGCAACTAGTGCGATAGTTTATTGATTTTGTGGATAACCAATTGGTTGTTGCCTCGTTTTCTGGTTGTTTTTCGTCCTGCCTTTACCCGAACAAGACGTTGAACATATTCTTCCGATAGATCTAGCAAGGTAAGAATATTACATACAAATATTTGCCAAACTTGTTTATAAATACAACAGGAGGAAGCAAGCTATAGACTATAGTATAGGTAGTATAGCATAATAGCGTACGGTTCTCGCTTTGGACTTCGGTATTAAACTGATAATCTTTGTAAAAGTTTGTGGAGTAAAGTTATTTTTATTTATGCAGATGTTACCATGTATGCGTTTTATAGTGCATAAATCACGATTTTTTTTCAATTTATCATGATATTGAATATTTGATTCTATAAATCTTAAAATTTTAAAGAAATACCGTACTGTCAGGAGTCATGGTGACTTATTAAGGCTTTCCAGACGGTTCGTCCACTGGACGATATGTCCACTCACATCGGACAATTCACCCACTCGATGATTGCATTTTAAAAAAACATTAAGTTATTTCTTTGACATTGTAATCGTTTCTTAATATTATTTTATGGTATACTATAAACAAAAAATTAAAATAGAGTCAGAATTCAATGTTACTATCCAGTTTTTATTAACTGTTTGTATTCATGCCTAATAACAGACCTTCGTTTTTGAAAAACCCAGGAGCGCTAAAAATCGCACTCCTAAAAATGCTTACGAGGCGGGTGGAAATCACACTCCTCAAAATGCAGAGGAGAGAAAAATTGCACCCCTCAAAATAATCAGAATTAGAGGCAAGAGACCAGGAGAAATTGCACCCATGAACATGATTAAGTTTGAGGAGTAATGAATTATAAATTAAGACTTAATATGATGGTTGTTCTCAAAGATAAAAGGATTCTTACACAAGAAAAAGAAACACCATGAACACAACATTTATCGATTTCTTATGTATTATATGCATATCATGTTGCATCCGTCAGCAAACCACTGGGGTTTTTCTCGACATAACCATATGTCCGACGCCGATATAACCGTATTTATAATGTGTTGAGTGCGTCGTTAAAAAAATAAATAATAAAAAAATAAAATCATGTTGCATTAAAAGTTTGAATCATAATAATCAATTTATGAATAATTATGATAACAAGTACAATAATTTTAGTCTTCATCGCAGAATGATATATGATTTCTCCATGGACTGTGAACTGAATGTGAATTGACATTGAAACAACTATGGTATTGTTATTAAGAATTCTAACTGTAAAATGTCTAATAAAACTCTCACAAAAAATAATGTCAGGACAGTAGGCCTATTTGTAAATCATTTAAACTAAAAAGAAATTAAACATGTAACAACCACATGACACAGGGTAAAGATAACCAACCAATCGTGTTTTAATTTATAAAAAAGTATTCTAGGATGTTCATTGTAAACAGAATGGAAAGGTTTGTGGTGTTGTGAATTGGATTCAATAAACAATTAAAATTGCAGAGTTATTATTTATTTTTTATTACAAGCGTGATTTGTTCAATTTATTTCGCGCACGTCAGATTAAGTTGACAGGGGTTAACGGGCGTCAAAAACAAAGGTCTGTAATAATCTCAAAATAAATAAAAACTTGTCCTCATTTCCAATTTAATTAAATGTACATTAAAACAAAACAACAAATGTCATTCAAAAGTTAACATATTTAACATATTTGACATAGGTAGAAATGAACAAGCGAATGTTTCTGGTCAATTAAATCAGTGTAGAATCGATGAATGGTATTTCGTCGTTGTTAACTGCATAAATCACTGTAGCCAGTGTAGGAGATTATCCATTCAAATATCACTGGAAGAGAAACGTCCAACTGCATTGCTAATTATTTCACAATATCACAGTAGAGGACACCTGTACACTTAACTGGTAAAACAAACAGAAATCAAACAAGTTGAAAGGGAAGGGCTAACGGTTATCTTTACTGGGCATATTGTACTAAAAATGGGGACCAGACAACTCGGACCCGGGGACAACTCGGCCCAGACATCTCGGCCACAGGTCCGAGTTGTCCGAGACTACTCGGACCCATGGCCAAGTCTCCTATGACATATAGTGTCAAAGGCATACATTATAGAAACAAAAAATAACAGAATAAATAGAAATGCCAAATAATTATTTCTGCGGAGCATTGTTACAAAAACATCTACCAAGCATAATCTAATGCAGTATAATTTATTTTCACCTTTGTAAATCTCTCCACACAGCAAAAACAAATACGGGCTAAAATATATCTAATAATTTATTTAGCCCCCACATACATGTATGCAGTACACATTATTTAGTCTAGAAGAGATTGTTTTGTAGTGGACAAATCGACTGCAAGGTCATTCCATGTCAAATCACCCCCAAAAATTGAAAAATGTCACATCACCCTCTCCGATTTTTGTTGAAAGTTTGTATTTGTGGTTATTGGGGCTAAAAACAATCATATTTCATGAGAGAGATCGGACTAGCGGTTTCTGAGATATAGCCCACCCAAATTTGGCGATTTTGACCAACATGGGCGTAGCCGCCAATATTCAAATGACCGTATCTCGGTAACCAATTGGTCAGTCTTGATGAAATAGATATTTCTAGAAAGGTAATTCCACAAGGATTTTGGGCATATATGAGTAAGGTAAATAGTGGTGACCTTTTGACCTTTACTTTGGCCATGTGGGACAGGTTACTTTGAAATTAACTCGCCTTGAAAATTTAGCCCAACATGTTGTCTAAACAGTATAAAAGAATTGAAGATATAATATATCTTATCGGAGAGGGTGAGGCGACATCCATTGGGAGATTGACCCTGCATCCCTTATAAAGTTGTGCCATTTGGGATTCTCGGTGATAGAAATAAGCAGAATTGTTTACTAATCAAATGGACAAATGTACTTGTCCGCCAATATTTTCAAATAAATGGTCTGTTTTATTAAAGTACAAGGACAATATTTTTGATTGCTTAAATTACTCAACTGAATATCAAACTTTGATTCAAAGGAAGCGAGCTGCGGTGTGTACGAAAACTCAACTGACACAAAATTTTAGTAGCTTCTGTAATCAACTGTGTACTAGTAATAATTCTTTCTTGTTCACATTTTTTGTTAATTCACACTTTGTAATCATACTGGAACAAATAAAATGCTATAATGTATTTATTTTATTTACTTTTTGGCAACTAATGTAAGATTACTAAAAACGCATTACCAAGTTCTTGTTCATATTTTTGTGAAAATAGCAGAGCCGGTTTGTCAAAGGTGTGTTTTGTTTACAAAACATACCCACAATCCATTAGAAAAACTGAAAGCCACACAATCTGATTTGTTTTTTTAAATCAATTAACTCGAAAATTACCGATGTAAAAGGTATTTGACATCAAACATAGGATTGTTGTGGTATTAGAGCCTAATAGAGTGGAAATCTTTGCCAACGTTTTGGTTGTCAGGAATTGCCAAAAAAATACATAGCTTAGTCTCTGACTAATGAGAGCGTATTTATGTCCAAATGCCTGTCTAGCTCTCTTACAGTCAGAGTACTTGGGCTATAATTAACCATAATCTGGGGCGTAGCCAGGTAGGAAAAAATGCTGAGGCAAACCCAAACCTGTAAAATAAATATCAAGATTCCAAGCTGTCTCCAGTGTTACCTTTGGAGCTTTCGAGAACACGTTGAATTCTCTTTATTATTAGTTTTACGATATGTAAGATAGCTTCAAAAATCTGTAAGCTAGTTATGGAAATATCTAGTGTCATCTTTCGTAAATATTGCTCTGCACGTTCAAATCAAATGTAACCACCTAATAGTGAATCAATGCATGTTAGACATGCTTCTCATCATTCATTCATTGACAACATATTTGGTAGATAAAAAGTGAATTTCTATGTGGTTTTTATCCTCAAAAGGTTACACACATGGGTCCCAATACACGAATAGTTATAGCAAACAGATCAACATCAACAGATCCATGGTTGGGTGATGGAGGAGAATATATTTATACCAGTATTGTTGAAGGTGCAAGCTACACCAGACCTTGCCTTTTAAGGTGCACAAGTGCGATTGATCATGCTTGTACAGAGCACAAAATGTGAAAAAGTGTGAAAAATAACGCACTTTACACTTGACAAACTGTGCATGTAAAGTAATTTTGTATATTGATTGCCACTATTTACCATATGTAGCTGATATAGAAATACCTGTTTCATAATACCATTAAAAAAATGTGATGAGAACGGTAGCGTCCATGCACACTTTTAATATATGACTGGTACTTTATCTTTGTTATACAAACACTTGATTAATGACATCTACTAATCCACACAAAACTCATTTGCCTATTTAATTAAAGGGAATAGAAATTAGAATACACTAATGAACCAAACAATATAAAATCAGAACACATTATTGGTTTATTGGTTCATTTTTGCAACATATGTCTCTACATTTATATGTACCAATTACTTCATAAATTAATGATGCTTGGTTTTCACTCGCATTAGCATTTTTATGAATGCGATTTTTCACTCGGCTAAGTGTTTTGAGATGTTTTGAGAAATTATAAAAAAATGGCCAATTTAAACAACATTTTAATTATCAGCCGAATACTAAATGTTGTAGCCACAGATACCTAAATTGTTGTGGGTCAACTGAGAGTAAAGATAGGTACATATTTATTTCAAGTTTGCTGGCATGCCTAAATGACTAAACAGAATGTTATCAGTGACCTCAAAAATTTAATTAGCCACAAAAGTGTGTTTCTGTGTTAATATATATGTATATATATGTAATATCCTAAAATGATGGCCATTTGGAATTCCAAGATGGCTGCCATGATGGCTTCATGAAAACAAATGCTACCAATGGATTTCTAATTCTGGATAGTCCTAAGAATAATATTAAATACATTTTACCAGCTTGATAAAAAAAAAAGCAAGCAAATTTAGATAAACCGACTGGACAATTACATGTGTACATGTATATCCCAAAGAAAAAAAAAAGTTTCTAATCTTTTATTAAGAATTGTTGAATAAACAAATGACAGGAAGTAAAAATAATTAGTTACCGTACGACAAAATAAATCTACAATGGTGATAAAATATCAGACGACTAACTCCACGTGACAAATAAGTGTTTGTTTTTCCAGGCGGAAATTGCTGACACGATAAAAATAAATGTTTATATTGCTGAAATAAAATATATCTTTTCTATACTAGCCAACATTAATAACGCAATTTCCTTTTGTCAAAATAATATACGTTCCGGTTGGACTTCGTTGGTGCTATTCTTCAATGTACATGGTACAGTGGTACACATTATTTCAGCAGCATGTAAAGGTCGACTTCCGGCCTGTTCCCAACATAAGGGGAAAAACGCTAAAAATGCATTATCCGGTAAATCGCGTACACGCAACCACTTGGCGAAATAACACTTTGCATGTGCATTTCCTGATACTCGGGCACACTCAGAACACGCGGGTGGCAATGAGTATCTCACTCCTACACGATGCCTCGGTTGAACAACGCCGGTCGGAATCAAGCCATTGGCTTGTTGAATGCCGGAAACTCGCAATTGCGGGTAGCACAACGGTTCCATGTGTACCCGTCAACCATTAATCAGCTCCTCAACCGATATCAGACGACAGGGACCGTCAATGACCGCCGTCGTTCGGGCACACCACGCGTAACAACCAATAGACAGGACCGGAACATACGGTTGCGGCACCTGCGCAATCGGTTTTTGACAGCCGCAAGCACTGCCAGGAATGAAGTGGGACCCAGGGGACGACTCATCAGCGCCCGAACTGTCCGGAGACGTCTTGCCGCAGCACGACTGCATTGCCACCGACCCTACCGTGGCCTTATCCTCCTGCACAGACATCGTCAAGCAAGACTCTTATGGGCCAGGAATGGTGGGCATTTGCGACCCAGGAGATGGCGAGATGTCATCTTCTTGGATGAATCGAGATTTAACGTGAGTGTCACGGACAGACGTCGTTGCATTTACCGCCGTCGTGGAGAACGTGTTCTGGAGAGGGCCGAGTCATTATTTGTGGTGCCATCAATGCTGACTTTGGGTCCGAACTCATGGTGGTACAGGGAAACCTTAATGCGCAACACTACGTTGACAACATCCTGCGGCCGGTCCTCCTCCCATTGATGAGACGGCATGGCGGAAACAGGCTCGTCTTCCAGCAAGACAATGCTCGGCCGCACACTGCCAGGCGTACACAGGTGTTTCTTCGTGCCCACCATGTCACTGTGTTGGACTGGCCAGCAGTTTCCCCGGACATGAACCCAATAGAGCACATGTGGGACGAGCTGGGACGTCGTGTTCAAAACCAACCGAATCCACCACAGAACTTCGCTGAGCTGCAGCAGGCATTGCAGCATCACTGGGCAGCCATCCCACGATGTGTGGTGAGGCGTCTGTGCATGTCCATGCCTAGGAGGCTGCAGGCGTGCATCGCAGCACATGGAGGTCACACGAAATACTGACCCCCATGACGTTGACATCGCCAGAGACATTATGCGCGATTCACTGTTGGCGGCTGACAGTGCCAGTCAGATGGGCTAGTGGTTGGTCTCACTGGTGGTATCAGTTTCATTTTTGTGGGATCTCGCATAATAAAATAAACCATGATCATTTCCGAGATTGCGTTTTTATTGCTGCCTAGTATATTATGTATCAAGCAAAAAAAGAAGAAAAAAAAGAAAAAAGATTGGTATTGGACATAATAAAAAGACTGGTATTGGACGTGTGTTTTGGGAAGGGGATGACATGATAGAAATGGTTGATGGACAGGTTAAGTCTTAATTGTACTTTTAAAAAAGTGCTTCACCTATCTTTATTCATACAGGTTAGTTGGCATCTTTGATCGGCCTTGAGGCGTGATTGCTCAGCACAGGAATCCTGTTATGCTTACATGCCTTCCTGGTAGATGAGCGGTCCCAATAGATGTCTGGCAAAATTACTAAATGCCAATTAAATGGACACGCCCTAGTTGTTAACCATAATTACGCTGTTGTTTTTTGCCATTAAACAAATAAAATTGCACTTTACTTACCATTTATTATTTAGAATATACATTTCCATTCACCTAAAGTGTTTTTTAGTAATCCTGGTAATTGTGGTGTTTGTAAAAAGCCACATGTCTCTGAGAAAGGTCTAATCTATTTTTAGAGGGGATATTCCCATTTTAATGTCATAGACCTTGGTACACCATATGACCGTTATAATTTTGGTTCGGTTTGTTTTCTTGTGCACGGTTCGTGCAATCAACATTCGATTTGTTGTCGTTTGCTTGTTCATTGGGAGGTTTTTCTTAATAGTGCATGAACATTTTCATTAACAATAAAGTTCAGACAATTAAGTATCTCAATACAAAACGTTACAAACCCTTAAAACCAATAATTTTGCTGAGTCTTACGATATCTGGAGAGAGGATACAATGTTGGGGGTGGGGGTGGGGGTGGGACACCAGCTATATTGTTACCTTTAATTAAATAGAGTGGGAATGGGTTTTTTACATTTTTGTTCTAAGAAGGGGAAGTGCCTCCAGGGAATAATTTGAACAGTTGCTGCTAAACATTTTGTGATTTGATTAGCACATTTGTAAATTTAATTAGCAGTTTCCACGTAGGCTCAAGCATGTAAGTTATGGACAGCATGATGAATCAGAGCCCAAGAGATTTTGTGATTTACATGTCTTCAGGATGTATTCTTAGAAGCAATAAGATATACTGCAGAGTGAATAAATCATCATTTGATGTGTACCTTAATAAAATGATTTGTGTACCGGTACCTTGATTGAAAGTTCCAGTGTTATCAGTCTTGATGTACATGCTAAGTATTAGAGGACAAAGTATTCTTCAACTTTTTAAAGCATTTATTGAAAGGAAACAGCAAATTCAGGTTATTTTTTAAAAGGATTCTGAAGCACATTTGTGAATATGTGTATACTGGAAATGGAAAAGATTGATACTCGTTTTCCTTTTCATAATGTATCGACTTCTCCCTTGTGTCAATTTCGCGAATCTACACGTTTACCATTGACAAATTAACAACTATTTTGATCCATGTTTTGCACAAGTGACGTCAGCACAAAAGTTATCTATCCTATATTCTTCTTCTTTTAGGTTATATTATATACTTTCACTGTCTGGAGACCCATACGGTGGTGTAAAGTCATTTGTTTTTCTTCTCTCTTTTTTTTTTTTTTCATTTTCATTATCTTCTCAAAGCCCTGACCAAGTGTTGTTATTTTTCAGGTCGATACAAACTCCAAAATGGCCATCCTAGCCTCTGAATAATTGAGACATTATTTTTTTTACTTCTTCTCAAGTTCCACCATGCAGATTTCAATCTTTCCTTCACCATTTTAATTATTTCGCCTTAAATTCAGGCTTGGCTTTTTGTTGATTGTCCATCGTCCGAGGTGTAATAAAATCCCTTACTATTAATGGAAAAATTTAGCGGGTTTACTGTTAAAATTTGTAATCCAATAGCCGATGATGAATAAATCAATGAACACTAGTGATGTTCAACAAAACAAACTAGCCATATTATCAAGTTAGTTATCTAGCTTGTAGCCATATTATCAAGTTGTTGGCTAGTCTAATCGCTTAAGCGGCTTATCAATAAATCTTAGGCTACATATTCTTGCTTCGAAAGTAAATACCTGTCTATATGTACATGTATATATATGCAATACTATTTTGCAATGTCTTGCGTGAGTTCAGTGCTAGCGCCCACCAGTTACTCTGCACCTCGCACATATGAGCTGTAGAATGTGAAATACCTATGTTGAAGATGTGCATGCAGCAAACTTGTGCATGCTTGCACAAATGAAAACGTGCATGTGGCAAGATTGCAGAATTACGAAGTAGTGTACACAAACTAAATGTTAGATTGAATTGCTCATGCTACCTTGTAACTATTTTGTGACAACCTAGCTGCAAACATTTATAACAAAATTGGATAGCCTCTCAATTTTCAACTCATCAATTGTTGCTAATCAAATTTTTAAAAACAAAATGCTCCTTGGTATAAAGGGGATGATTTTCTTTTTCAGATTTTGCCACATTCCGTTTCAGATTTTTTGCAAATTCCGGTTTTGTTTTCTTCTGTTTTTGTGTGTTCAATTAGTGTTACATTTTCTCATGTTTTAATAAACTATCCATTTATGTGTTATTGTTACAGCTCTAAGCTGGTTTGCTATTGATTTTTATTTTTTAATAATTGTAAACATTTTTGTTGAAACAAACAAACAAAACAGTTAAGTAATGTTCACTTGCCACTAATAAAGAAAAGAAAGAAATATTTTATTTAATGATGCACTCAACACATTTTATTTATGGTTATATGGCATCAGACATGGTTATGAAGCACACATATTTTGAGGGGAACCCACTGTCGCCATTTTATGGGCTACTCTTTCCAATTAGCAGCAAGGTTTCTTTTATTTGTGCTTTCCACAAACAGGACTATAAATGTGAAATGCTTCCATATGATTTTGCTTAAATGAAACATAATAAGCATTATTAAAAAATATTGAAATTAAATGTACGAAAAATCTTATTATACAGTCAACATTCTAAAATTGTATTGGTATATGTTTTTTTTATATTTCTAGTCAACACTGTAAATACAACTTTTGAAGGTTATTTTTTAAAAATCGAGAATTCCGTTTCATGCAGTTACTAAATTCCACTATTCTGTCAATTTTTTCTGTGATCGCGGAAAATCATCCCCTCTACTGATGACAGAATATAGCTTCATTAAACTATGTTTTGAACGTTTACGGTGAAACAAAACTTGTAAAACGTTTAGCTTGAACTGAATCAAAGCAGTTTGTTATTTTAGAGGGGAAAATGCCACAGAATCGACCTTCAAGCGGTCAGTCTCGTACTGCATGGGGAGATGAAGGAATAGATGCCTATGGTGCTGATGGTATCCGTGATGATCCTGACCTGCCCACTGCACTGGACAGTGAAGTTTACATGGGGAATGAGACGAGGGTGGATCGCAGGTCCACCAACCAAGCAGCATCCAGCACCAAGCAGTCAGGCAATTCTGGTTGCATGGGAAATGTTTTCTTCAGGTGTTTGAGATGTAAGTATTGAATTCAAGGACAGACATTTTCACCCTATTGGTTTGACTTCATATACATACATATATCTACTGTAATTTTGTATGTGTTGTATTTGACGAATGGTACTTTTTTCTGCTTTCATCATTTTAGTCTTGAATTTAATATTTTGTGTGCAGTTATGAAAAATAAAGACATACTGACATGTAAGCAGTGTCTTTTAAGGTGTGCGAATGTGATCGTGCTTGTATATAGTGCACATAATTTTATCTGGCAAGTGTGATAAATAACGCATGTTGTGCTTAACAAACAGCACATGTAAAATAATTTTGTATATTGATTTCTACTATTTACTTTATGTAGCTGATAGAAAGATCAGCATAATAATACCATAAAAACTAAATTGTGATGAGAACAGTAGCGTTCATGCAAGCCTGTAAGTTTATAATATATGACCGGTACTTATCTTTGCTATACAAATTGGAAAACACCGATTTAATAAACATTTTCGAAGATATACCAGTCCAATAAAAACTCCTTTGTCCATTTAATTTCAGAACATTTTTTTTTTTTTTTTTTTTTTTTTTTTTTGTTGTTTAACGACACACTCAACACATTTTAACTATGGTTATATCGGCATCGGACATATGGTTATGTCGAGAGAAAACCCCAGTGGTTAGCTGACGGGGATCGATCCTAGACTGACCGCGCATCAGGCAGGCACTGTACCACTGGGCTGTGCTGCCCACTAATTTCAGAACAGTGCATAAAGTGGTTTATATCGTTTCTATACATGTCCGTGCATGTATGTTGAAAGTGCCGGTAAAGGCTTTTAGAGAAAAACAAAGCTCAGGTAATAAATAGAATAACAAACTCGGCACCAGTTATTATCAAATTTATGTCCCTCATAAAATAATTTTCAGTTGTCACAAGCTTTAGTTTAATCTCAGGGCAGCATGGTGCTGATTACGGCAAGATGGTGCTAGACTATTGAGGCATGGTGCTGCCTAGTTAGGTTATACAAGTTTAAAATATAAAAAAACATACACAAAAGGGGCGCACCACAGCAGGTAATTAAAAGGGCATCGTTATTCATAGCCATAAAGTAACTGGTATTTTTGAGGCATCACAGCAAAGGCACATGGCAGTACAGCAAATGCTGTGGAGCTGTCGTGAATTTCAAAGCCTGAATATATATATATATGAATAACAATGATGTTTCCCTGTTTTGGTGTGTATAGTTGAATTAATTATGTTTTATATCCATTAACCATATTTAATTTTAAACTTTTCTGTAATGCAACAAAGAGAACATTAGTTGGTGTTGCTTAAAACGACATCCAGCAGACACACAAGTACATATCTTAACTACTAAAACAAGAGTTTTAAATACATGGGACCTATAAAGGAAAAACTGACTTTCTAAAAATATTTACTATTTACTTTACAATCTATACACCTTTATAATTTTTGCACAGATAGTAAAGCTGGGTGGTAAATCAATATGAGATAATAAAAATGTCACCAATGAAACTTTTTAACAGTCAGAGCTTGAAATACCCCATTAAAATTCCACAAATCATTTGAGCACTTTTATTTTAAAATCAACTTCATTGGAGTGATCAATGATATTCTTAAAAACACTAATAGTACAAATAACACTATTTTCCATAAACAAATTCCATTGTCAGTGTGGAGGATGGAAAGGGGTGGGGAAGGTCATTATTCCCACTTATCTGTACGTATTGATACTAATATAAAAATGACCTGCCTGTCAAACTACAAATTACACTAAGATATTTGATATTTTATAAAATTTGAAGACATAATGATAATCCTGTGACATCCATTTTAGGACTAACAAGTCATACAATTTTTGATAGAATTTTATTTAATTTCACTTAACATTGACACAAATAAAAATTATATATAAAAAACATATTTTGAAAACTATTTTGTTTTACATCATTGTGTATGTTTTAGCGATAAACCTGTCCTTAATTTTGCTAGTTAACGAGTCTACCGCTGCCAAAGCAGCATGCGATAGTATCATTGCCCCTTACATATATTGTGACACTTTGATGTAATATCATTAGACTGACTGTATATGATAAATTGTTATCCCCTTACAACCCCATTGTCCTTGATCGTGCATGCGTCATTCGCCTATTAACTGTAACATCACTTTCAGTTGATGAATTCTGTCACTGGTCGTAACATTTATTAACATTTGTTTTGTTTAACAACACCACTAGAGCACATTCTACAGGTATCAGTGAATCTTACAGCATATTGGCAAACAAACAATTCAAACTATTTTTGCACTGCATCATTTTTGCCATGGTAATTTTCTTAATTGCAGGGGTTGAAATACTAAATCCAGAACATAACTACATTAATGAACACTATAAAACATCCCATACTTAAACCAAGCTCTTCAAAATGACAAAGACATGTGTTTTTAAGGTGTGTTTTTTGTTTAACGACATCACATTGATTTATTAATCATCGGCTATTGGATGTCAAACATTGGTAATTTTGACATAATTATAATATTAGAGGAGAAACCTGCCATATTTTTACATTAGTAGCAAGTGATCTTTTATATGCACCACCCCACAGACAGGTTAGCATATACCACACCCTTTGATATACCAGTCATGGTGCACTGGCTGGAACGAGAAATAGCCCAATGTGTCCACTGATGGGGATCAATTCCAGACGGACCGTGTATCAAGCATGCACTTTACCATTGGGCTACATCCCACCCCGGGCAAAGACTAAAAGAATCCTTCATATGTGTCCATGTGGGACAAGGCTATTCCAGCCAAGGTTACATAATTTGTTGTCAGGGACGAGGTTTGCCGAGTTCCTGACATCATATTATGTACCCGAGGGTGGAATAGCCCTGTCCCACATGGATACATAATGGAGGATTATTTTTCTCCCATCCAGTAGATGAAAAAAACAAGCATTTTGGGAAAACGTGAAAAACCTCCATTTTTTTTTTTTTATGTTGCAATAAAATAATCATAACCATTGAAAAGATCGTACCCAAAAATGGTTTATACTGAAAATATAAACCGAAAATGATAGTATAATTTCATTATGACAGCAGGTTTCCTTGTTTTTATGAAATTAAAAAGTATTTCTTGTGTTATTTTGCCGTTTACGTGATGTCACCCAATGTTAATATCAGCGCAAACAACAGAAGTCACGTGGTCATGCAAGACAAATTTATTCCGTATGGGCTGACGTCATGGAATGCGCCTGTCTTGCATGGCCAGGGATGGGAGAAAAAGAAAAGCTGAGCAAAGCAACGTTTTTATCACTTTACCCAAACTACTATCATAATCTTTTTTTTTTTTAAACATGCTCAAACTACACATGTACATGTCTACCTGTATGATTAAAATGTTTTAAAAAGTGTAAAAACTACTACTTGTATTTAATCAAATTCAAAAGGATGGCATATAGGATCTTGCAATACCAATCATTTTCATGCAGGACTGTTTCCACCATAATGTGTATGCTAGCTACTCTGATATTACATGTATATTTCATTATGTGTAGATACATTTTCATACATAATTTATAAGACACTTTTTAAAATGAAACTTGAGACAGAATTTCCTGGGCACTAAATGTGTTGATTCATTACCTATCGACCAGTCATACATTTTTTAAAACCCATGATGGTATTATGTACCTGAAACCATGCAATGTTTTTATCGGTTCTATGGAAACAGTATTGATCTTTCCTTGTGAATACCTGTTGTGGCTAAATCTGTCACTAACAACACGGTACAACTATTGATCCTTTTGTTGTTTGACATTTCCTCAATTAATGGAAAATATTGATTATTGAGTTTTATCACGATAAAACGCTCTCCGTGGGGTAACAGAATGTAATCAGCTTTCAGCCAGTGTTCTAAAGTGGAATTGATTGGGATGAGAAAACTACAGCTTTTGTTATAAGCATGGTTTACTTGCCTGCAGTCTTTTAATATTTTATTACCAGAAGGAATCAATCTTTTGAGTCTTTTGTGTGTGTGTGTGTTTTGGCACATTTCCAACTGCGTAGAAATATAGAGTCACTGTTAAATTATTTTCAACTCAATTTTCAATACAGATAACATTGTACTTGTAAAGTGAACTATTTTACACAATAAGCAAAAAAAATTCAGTTAAAAATATTACTATCCATTACAGTATACTAAGTTTAATGCAATCTTAGTTTGGGCCAGGGGCATTACATGCCAAATCCAGGGCTTCTAGAATTTTTAGAAAATGTACTAGCCATGGGATCAGAGAATTAAAAACTGTACTAGCCACAATTAAAATTCACTAGCCCTACTTTAGTTAATATAATTTTATTGATAGTAATAATCGGATGTGATACCTAATGAGAGAGATAGAGATTAAAAACACTAAAATTGAGGGTGGGGGTAGGATATTCATATTTATCAAATAGACTTAGCTGCAGCATTTAACAAAACAAAATCACTAGCCGTCGGGCATGGCAATAGCAGTTATTTACTAGCCCAACCTTGAATATCACTAGCCATGGGAGTGGGGCTACCATATTCTAGAAGTCCTGCCAAATCAGTCCATTTCATAACTCACTGACACAGATGTCAATGAAATTTAGTACACAGCTACATGGTGTAGTAGTCATTTAACCAAAACTTTAGGCTTTAAGATACAGGTTATTGAAGTTTCATCTTTATTGTTAGGAATACCACGTTTTCAAAAGGCTGTAACATTTTTAATAATTGAGATAGAGATTTTTTTTTTTTTTAAAGATATGAATAGACCGATTATATTATATACTGAACAAAAAAAGAAATTTCTGATTTGTACATATAGTATTTGTTGTGTTAAAGAATTTATTGTGTAATAAAATTATATAGGTAGTATTAGCCTTGAGCTGTATTATTAAAATACTATTATCAGGATTCATGAATTTTATAGATTATTTTTGCACTGTTAATCATCGACAATGTGAAATTCAATTTGCACGTGCATGCATGGTTTGACATGTCCCGTGTAGTATTGACTGAAGTGTTTTAAACGATCGGCCAAATTATTCCAAGTTCAAGGAAAAACAGCGAAGTGCGATTCTCACTTGTTGGTTTATTTCTTTGAAGATGATAGCCTTAGCCGTATTCCAAAGTAAATGAATAATAATGTATACGTAACAAAACATTTATTTGTAATTATCATTAACTGGTTATTTTTATTGGAATTTTAACATTTTGTTTAGAAGTTAGAACCAAGTATAACCGACCTATCACTTCTTATGTCAACAAGTAAGCTGACTACGCTTGACGTGATTGTTACAATTTCTATCATCACCAATTACTAAGATAAAATGAAAAACATAGTCATGATAGTGTGTAAAAATTGCGATACTCCAAACTGTACCATGGTTTATATCAAGCTGATTGATCAATTATTGCCGTATACCAGAATCCTATATATTGACACCTACATAACTAATTCACTAAAAGTATAACTAGTGCCAGTTTTAGATTGAACACATGCAAATAAACCTGGAATTATTATTTGTTTTGCATACTGATTGAATTATTTGACTTTCCGTCAGAAATACTAATTTACACATTTGCTAATGATGAAAACCAACGTGTTGTCACAGATGGGGAACAAGTTCACTCTGAACTATCAAAACTGATACCAACTTGCTCTCTCCATACTATCATGACAAGGTATGAATGAATGAATAACTGGGCACAAAAAACAACTGACATCAGGTTTCAACATTATTAAATATGATACATACAGCTGTAAAAGAGTTATATTTAGAAAGTCACAATGAAGCATATTAACATTAATTATCCCTCACCAGAATTTTGTTTTTAATATAAATACAATTTTAAATAATAATAATAAAAGTTTATCAAACTTTAAAAAAAAAAAAAGGAAATGCTATGATTAAATTACGAAAAACAGTGGTAAGCAAACTGATATACTGCACCGAATTATCAACACCAAATGAATGTGCTACTGGAATATGATGCAGCACAGCATCCTACATGGAATAACTATAGTGGTTGCTTTGACTCTGGTAAAACAATATCCTATTTGAAACTTTTTTTTTTTAATAGAAAAATATGTAAAATTTAGAAAAGCGACTAGTTGAGATTTTGTATTGAATGCTATGTAAATTGAAATTTTAAATCAACAGTTTTACAATAACACACTGAATTAGCCTTTAGTGACCTCTTGTGACCCCCACATATTTTTCAAAGCTTATCTCCATTGGAATATGATGCAGCACATCATCCTACATGGAATAATCATAATGGTTGCTTTGACTCTCTTTTTCTCTGGTAAAATGACAGCCTATTGGAAACCAGGTTTTTTTTAACTGAAAAATCAGCCAAACTGAAAAGTGACATTAAAGTTGAGGTTTTGTATTGAAATTGAAATTTTAAAGCAAAAGTGTGACCAACTCAGCGTGTTGTTTGTGTTTTATAAGTAATCCCACATAAAAGTAATGGCTATGAAGGAAATAAAAATAAAAACATTTCTTCAAATCTGTACCCCCTTGACCTTTAATGACCTCTCAGCGGGCAGCATAGCCCAGTGGTACAGTGCCCGCCTGATGCGCGGTCGGTCTAGGATCGATCCCCGTCAGCTAACCACTGGGTTTTTTTCTCGACATAACCATATGTCCGACGCCAATATAACCGTAATTATAATGTGTTGAGTGCGTCGTTAAAAATTTTTTTTTTTTTTTTTTTAATGACCTCAGGTGATCCCCTCACGTTTCATATTTGACCTCTACTGGAATTTGATGCAGCACATCATCCTACATAGAATAACCATGGTGGTTGCTTTGACTCTCACGGGTAGAATGAAATCAAAAAAATGTGTAGGTCTACTCTGCCTGCAGACTATTATTTGTATGTGTGTTTTTACATGTAAGTAGATATGTATGTTTATTCTCCACAGCATTATGGGCTACTCGTCACACAGAGGAGACAAAAGCAAACCGGGAGCTGTATGTAAAGACTACTCTGCGAGAACTGATTGTTTACATTGTCTTCTTAGTAGTCATCTGTGTCAGTAAGTGTTCAGTTTACATCATTATATCATTCTTATACTTAAACATGCATCTGTTGTTGAAGGGAATAATCACAGGGTTTTATTTCTAAAATTTTACTTGATGCCCATGGCTTGACTTTGGCAAGTTTAACGTAATTTTACCCCAAAAAGGGAAATTTTCAGTTAAAACTCCCCATCTAATTGTTAGATTTCAAAAGGAATACTAGATGTACTTTTATTTATTGAAATTAATATATCTATTTTGTATTAAGAAATGTTATGGGTGATGGGTGTTTATCAAGTGTTACATATCATTTTCAGAATATATATTTGTATATAATAATAAACAAAAGGAAATATTTACATGTATTAAATGATATATATTGCAGTAAAACCCCACTATTGAGACAATTGGCAGGACTTTTACAAAATTGGTCTTAATAGTGGGGTGGTCCTAATATTGAATTACCAACATTCAAAATAATGATTGTTGAGTAAATATTGATTGTGAATTTTACCTTCTCCGTCCTTTTTGATTGTCGTCAGTAATGTGTAAACTTTGTATTAACATATTCAATACATATTGACATGGCATGTAATAGATGTTGTGCTGCTGGAGGTGTGCATTGACAATTCGTGCACGGTGAGCACGGACATTGTCGTTCTGAAAAACAAAACATCAACCCACACACCTAGCAAATGGGACGACAAAGGGTGTCAGTATGTTGTCCCGGTAGTACTGCCAAGCGACCCTTCCTTGAACAATATGGACTGGGATCTGTTAGACTTAGTGATACACCCCATACCATAACCGATCCACCGCCAAATTACATTGTGATGTTGGAATGTCCTTCATTTCGTCGTCGCCAACTTTTAGAGTCTAGACTCGAGACTGTTAAGAGTCTGAGACATGAACATCATGTCAACGCTATACAGATTGTATGCGTGTGACATCATTAGAGATGCAGACCCTGAACAGAGTCGAACATCAACATTTTGTTGGTACCTGTTTCATAGTCTGCTAATTACTGACTTCAAAACATTGAAGGTGTTGGTCACTTCTTGCTGACTTCTGCCCATTTGTAGCATGCCAGTAGCCCGTAGATGCTCATCATGTGCATAAAAAATGATTAAAAACAAAATAACAACTGTATGATCAACAGAATGAAAAAAGATTGACAGAAATAATGTTCCACAGTGATTAATCGACCTTCCTCAAAATTGTCAAAATCGATAATGACACCCATACACGTGTACGGGGAAAATGCGTGATGCATTTGCAAACTATGGAATTTGTTTTGGTGTGTTGATAAACAGACCTGAATGTTCTTTACTAGGATGTTTGTGGTCAAAACGTATATTTGGTCTAATAGTTGATATTAACATTAATATTTCAGGTTCCACTACTTTTGTTTAAGAATATATAAAACATCTTAAAATACTACAAATGTAGGTGTTTGTCTGTAAACTGCAAAATGTAAGTAAACCACTCACAAATACATAAGTTTCTTGAATTTCATTTTAAAATAAAACTACACTGCATACATCTTTAAAATGTATCTTTTATTTTATTGTTTTTACCGTTAAATTGTCTACAAAAAGGACCAATTTTCTTTTTATTAGTTTAAACGTTATCCACCAGATAGTACTGTCATGTCAGCATTTGAAATAAGGCTTGTCCGAGCCAAGTGAGATTTGGCATGGACAAGCAGAATATGGCTTGAGCTTTTCCATTGGACAAGTGAAAATTTGGGCTGAAAAAAACATGTATTTTACGATTTTGTATGGTTTCCATTATCATTTTTAAATGCAGCGATGTACTATTGACGCGCATCTTTTCTGCGCATTTCCGGTCGATTGGAATACCCCGGTCATGAAGTACAGAAATCCCACGAACATCAGGTCAAATTAAAGAGCTGTTAGTGTACGACTCGAGTATCGTAAACATGGAAAGCTGTGATGGAGTCCATGGCCGGACATATGCTGTCCAAAATTAACAGGGCATTATTCAGGGCCAAATTAGCCATTGGCTAATAAAAATAAAATAAAAATTGCTAATACAATTTGCAAGTGGCTAAAATTTTGGTTAAGCCATTTTCTGTCATCTGTTACATAATCTATCCGACATTCAAACATAATAATGATACCAAATATTCAATTAACGTAATAACGATCTCACGACCAGTAACAAGAAACGATGTCATCTAGAATACAGTGTGGGCCTAATGAAGTTTGCTTATTTTAATTTTATATTAATTTTAACAGCATGCATTCAGCATGTATAAAATCAAAGTCTGTAAATTGTTATTTTAACTTTGTAAAGTCTTTGAACCAAAGTAATAAAAACAGACAGACAATGTGTGTCCATTTGAATACACATGCCAGTTCAGGGCCGAAAGACATGTAGGCTATCCAAAGGGCTGAGTTCAGCCACACCGAGTGAAAAGAAAATGTTTGCTAGATGCAAGCACTTGCGCCTACGACAGGTGTGTGCTACAACAGCTTGCTCTGAATGTGCACGTTAAACCCTATGACATCATGCAAGACTGGATTGTGCACTTCATGTTAAACCAAATGGACACAACAGACACCGATTAAATAGTTCGTGAACGTTGGGAAGAACGTTCTTTGGCTGAACTGAGGATAGCTCTCAGCACAAATATGTCATGCTTCAGAGTCATCTGACACCCACGTGTCAAAAGATATTGTTGCGGACATTAACAATACGATTACACAGGAGTAAATCTTGATGTAAATTTGTAGAAAAATAATAGTTGTTCACATCAATGAATACCAAACTGCAGTTTCGGTTATTTCTTTGTTAATTTTGTATCTATGCATGGTCGAGTTAGCTAGATTTTAATACGACCGTAAATTTTAATTTTTTATTTTATTTTATTATAATTGTTTTTCTGTGTTTATGGTTTGAAAATTGATGGCGAGCAATAAACTGCTCTCCTGAAATGATGATGGAGAGCAATTGCTCTCTATGTATATGATATATATATATATATA
>JAECMU010082021.1:0-11225 GCA_016106625.1 Dracogyra subfuscus
AAAAGGAGGAGGCACCACAGCAGCAATGAGGTCTAATTAACGAGCTACTCTCGGTCTAATAAACTCCAAAACTATATTAGCTCTGTATCCTTTTTTCTTTCGGCCGACCGTTCAAAAATTGCACCAAAATTCCTTCATACTGAAATATGCACCTTTTCTCTTTGGCATAATTAATGCTCCATTCAACATTCCATAGCCCCACCATCACCACCCCCCGCCTGTTACCGATCTTTTATCGGACTGCTGGTACTCCCTTGCATGTCCCCCAAGAAGAGACAGTTGTGACTGTCTACAGTATATTGGTCTTCCTATCAATAACATGACTTTTCTTGTTTGTAAATGCACATATTATTGCTCCCTCTCCTGAAATCGTGAATTTGACCAGCTTGGGGTAAATTAGATATCATCATGACGGTATGAAAGGGTGTTATAAAATAAAATAAAAATTACTCTGATGTGGGACGGGTGAGATGTGTGTGTCCTCTCCCAGTCTGTGCCACATGACTGGTACAAATGCCTTGGTTATGTGCCGTCCTACATTGTTTCTGTGGGATGTTATTTCGATACATTCTAGAAATACAGTAAAAAGTAGTTTATGGTTTACATCGTTTTGCATCAACAGTGTCAGAATGAGTATATGTTTGACGTCCAATAGCCGATTAATAAGATACAAAAATCAATGTGCTCTAGTGGCGTCGTTAAATAAAACAAATTTTACTTTTACTTTTTGTTTTGTATCACTTAATTTTCAAATGAATTCAGAAGGCTTTATTTTATAATCCGACGTCGATATAACCGTAGATAAAATGTGTTGAGTGCGTCGTTAAACAAAACACAAGACTTCGCATCTCGAGCGAGGATGCTACCACTGAGCTACATCCCACCTGACCCTGTTGAAAATTGCACCATATGTGGAAGCAGTGCTCGGGTTTCTTTTCTAACACTAGACTCACACATGTGACTTGTTCCAATAAAATGTTTGTTTAACGACGCACTCAACACATTATAATGATGGTTATATCGGCATCGGACATATGGTTGTCGAGAAAAAAACACAGTGGTTAGCTGAATGGGATCAATCCTAGACCGACCGCGCATCAGGCGGGCACTGTACCACTGGGCTATGCTGCCCGCTCCCAATGAAATGAGTCTTAACCTTGACATGAGATATCTACATTTCTGAAATTTTTCGATTCTGCTCGTTATTTTGATACATAAATTAAGTTATAAGCTTTTTAAATCTGCCTGTGGAGTGACCGTTATTTTGAGAAAATAAGTTCAATTTTGATTACACTTCGTGTAGTGTTTACTTAGAAGCATATCAAATACTGGGGCACTTGAAGCCTGTAATCAGTATCAAATAGCATGGTCACTTATGTGCTTTCAGATAGATTTCAGCAACAAACACA
Organism: Dracogyra subfuscus; assembly: GCA_016106625.1. Taxonomy (NCBI): domain Eukaryota; kingdom Metazoa; phylum Mollusca; class Gastropoda; order Neomphalida; family Peltospiridae; genus Dracogyra; species Dracogyra subfuscus. The sequence continues at coordinate 1,410 of JAECMU010082021.1, forward strand.
ACACGATGCACATGGCAGAAACATATCTGCAGCCCTGAACCAGACTGCATACCACACTGGACAATCCTATCAATTCATTGGTGTAGAATTTTAGCCACGTCCACATATGCACAAGTGGACATGCTACTCTCACTCTTGTTTCAGTTTAGAACGACCATCAAAATTGCACCAAAATTCCTTCATCAAAATTGGGCACCCAATTCTCTTTTTGACTCCACCCATTAGGGTATCAAAATTCTATAGCACCAACAATCCCCCCACCTGCCTCCAAGTTGATTGGGCTACTGGTTCTCCCTTGAACCCGATAGTGCAGGCGGTCCCCTCTTACCCTCCCCCACACCTTTCCTGTCACAGACAGAAAGAATGTGCACGTTAAGAACTTAGGACTTAGGCTACTATAGTCCACTTTGAAAACTTGGTCCATGTGATAATTGATGCAGAGTAGGGTAATTAACATCAATTCCTTTAGGAGCAAACTGTGCAGTTTAATACTCCAAGGCTTCCATTTTGCCAGAAACTTAAAAGACAGGCTCCCACCTGTCGTTATTGTCTGTAGCAGTGAAGTAAATACTTTTTGTGAGAACAAAGCTGGTTTTGTTCAGCACCACCACTAGAACAAACAATTTATTAATCATTGGCTATTGGATGTCAAGCATTTCGTAATTTTCTTAAAGAAGAAACCCGCTACATTTTTCCATTAGCAGCAAGGGATCTTTTATATACACCATCCCACAGAGGATAGCACATACCATGGCCTTTGATATACCAGTCATGGTGCACGGACTGGAATGAGCAGGGGTGAGAATTAGTAATCTGTGAAGAAAAAAACCCACCTCTAGAGGGGTCTAGGGGCATGCCCTCCCTTTGCAAATGAAACCAAATAAGAAATGCAGCCACATTTAAGATTCATAATGACGTCACATCATAAGTTTGGACAATTTTACGATATCATAGAGCTAAGATCAAGTTCAAAAATTTGGACCCAGAAGTTGACATGACCAATTTTCCCTCTGCGGAAAGGACGATTAAAATGTGAAGAAACACAATGTTCCACGAGAGGAAAACTGCAGATCTGAGAATTCCCACCCCTGAATGAGAAATAGCTTAATGGGCCCACAAAGGGGAATCGATCCTAGATCCAACAGCGCATCAGCAGACTGCTTTACCACTAGGCCACGTCCTGCCCCTTTTGTGAGAAAAGTCACATGAATAACTAGTCAAATATTCCTTTCTTTTGACGTGTTTGGAAGAATACAATTATCACTTTTGTCTAAAAACAAAACTTACTTAACTATATCAAACAAATTAAAAAGAAAACACAACACAGATGATCATTGTCAATTTTTATTTGGAGGCTGAAAAAAAAAAGAAAACGAATCCTGACAATATAATGCAATATTTTCTGCACAACATCTTATTAAAAGGTGCATCATGCATGATGCTCTTGCATGTACAAACATTATGAACCACTTGTAACATACAATCTGTATCTCACCCCACCCGTATACCCGCCCAACATGGCATTCGCAAAATGTGACGTAATAATTGCACAACATTACAATTTATACCTTATGTTGTAAAAACAAACTCTGTGGACCCATGTTCTAATATAACACTAGTTAATTTAAAAACAATTAAAAACTCTATTAATTTTTTAAACTGAATATATGCTATACTCTTAATAGTAAGTAGAGGACCCTGCGTGTTACAGTAACACAAATTAAACCCAAAATCATAAAGGTTTTTTATTAATGTTTTTTATTTGGGGTTTTTTGAAGGGGTTATAAGGGTTTTCTTCAATAGTGTCAATTTAACTAATTCCAAGTTATAATAGCATTATGAATCTTTGGTTTGGGGTTGGGTTTTTTGTTTACATTTGGAGGGAATTTGTTTACAATTGTTGTGCACTTATCATATCAAATACAGTACTCGTTATCAAGGACAGATTAACATGTCATGTTGGTTATGAAAATGTTACCATAGACCCACAAATGTACAGTTGTATATATATATATGTGGAAACACTAGGTTTCATTGCAATAACATTACGAATATCATTATTATTACAAAGAATCCAGTTCAAGAAATATCTTAAATAAAGAAGAAACAAATTCTTTGCTATATTTTACTCTTTTAGGGATGTGATACGATTTAGTTTTTTTGAAAACTGATATAATTTTAAAGTTGCAGTCCCTATAGTTTTAACCTGTGAATATGAACACCATGTTTGGTTAAATCTACAAATCTGTAACACACGTGGATAAAGTTACAATAGAATTAGTCTGTGACGTTACATGGGGAAATACCCTCTAAAAATAGACTAAAGCTATTCTCCATAACACTTACTTCTCAGAGGTATGTTTGTTTTCACAAGGATTTTAAAAAATGCATTTCGTGGTATTATAAACATTAGGAAGACTAAAAACCTTTTGGATGGATGTAAATGGAAAAATCTGAACACTAAAATACAAGTAATGTTTTTTTTGTTATTAAAAATGTCTCTCATAGTAAAAAAATATGTTGTCGTATTTAAAAACCAGGGTCTGTCACTTTATAAAAGCTAAAACATCAATAAAGACATTTTATTTAGTTTTTTCAGATCAAAAATGTTTTTACACAAAAAATCTGAAGTCAGAGAGAAAGCTGAACAATAAATCTCTGGTCTTCACTTGGATAACATTGAGTACAGGAGGATAAAAAAATGTAGGAACTTGTTTAGGGTCTTGAAAGTTGTGTTGCTGACCTCAGCAAAGGAAAAGGACACATATATTTCCGGTAGCACTCAAATCTGACACAAATCATATGGATGGGTTTTGTTTTTATCCAGGATTTAAAGTCTCCTCTGCATTACATTAACTCAATTCAAAGTTAAAACCATGTATGATGAAAATTAAAATAATAACTTTACAGAACATTTTCTTCAAGATCATGTCACGGTTCTCTATGCATATTTCAGAGATTGCTACACAGTTCTAAAATATTAAATTGTAGTTGCTACTCAATTTTCAACAGATCACCAACAATTGCCAGTCAAATTTTAAAAACCAAAATGTTGCTTCCTTTATGAACTGAATATTACACACCACACACCCACCCACACACAAACACTTGCATTTGTTTTGTATTAATACTATAATATTAGTAGTTATTTTAAAATTATTATTACGACTGAACATTTCTGGGTCTACAGTAAAAAAGATGCATCTTATTACATTCTGATATGTTCTATGAATGAAGATATTTGGCAGATACCCTGTAGTCTGTTGCCATGACAACTCACTCAACTGCCACATACACTGATGAAGGTGAAAATAATTAGTTCCAAGCATTTAACAGCTTCCAGCCAATAGTTTTAAAATGCCAATTATCTCCCTTGGAAACAAGGTGACCACATACCTGTATTATTCAAGAACCTTTCACTATTTTTCTTAGTTATAAAATTAACATTTCAGTACCCAAATTCTTGACAATTTGTTCAACTTTAATAGAAAAGAAATCTTGGTACCGTACATAAGTCAACAAATACTGAAATTAAAAATTATGCAACTGCAATCGTTTGGTAATAAAAATATGCACTAAAATTTTACAAATCTTAACTTGTAAAAATAACATGAAATAAAAATATGTTTGAAGTATTTAGCATTCTCGTTCTCTGTAAATATGGAAGCTGTCAAATCCAAGCTAGATATGAAATGTTTTAAGTTAAAAAAATAAAAAACATTAAGAAAAAAAAACAAAGAAAAAAAATAAAGAGCAAAAAAAGTGATTGAAATAAGTCATCTGAACACTAATCCAGTGACTTCCCCTGAGGCAATAAAATAAATGTTCCAATAATAGACAACTATATACAGTTTTGTACACAACCAGCTCTGTGCTTTCATGTCTTTGACTACGTCGAACGAAATCGCAAAACACAGAGCGCAGCACCCTCATGAATACGTCTTTCCACAAGTAGTATCATCAAATGCCAAACATCATCAACACTTGACAAAATATTCCACGATGTTTTAAAAAATATGTCAAGTTACAAAGTGGGTACATAGGTGATAAAAAAAAAAGTTATTTCTATGCTGTGAACACTTTTATTAAAAAAATTTAGTCTCCGATTCTGGCACTATAATGGTCCAGTTTCGTCGACTTGTTTTTGTTGCATACAATTCCGTCATGATTTGCTCTTCCATCGAATCATCTGGAGAAACACAGTGGTCATAATAACAACAGCATCGAAACAACGGCATCCATACCACACCACAAAACACGATTACACAGTCACAACCTTTTCTTTTGAGGTTTGGAACACATCCGAAAACTGTGCGTCCTTTGGATGTGAACACCGTAATATCTCCACGTTTCCATCCACAACCTGGAAATGCCATGTATCTTCGAACAGAAATACCACAAACACTTTGTTCCTTCGTTCCCCAGAATTCGGTTATGTCTGTTCGTCCCTGGCTATCACAATATGTGATATATTCCGTTGACACCAAGATCAGCTGAAATACCTTGGTATGCCCACCAGACACAATCCTGTGTGAATGGCGGATGCCTATGATGGTGGTTCGAAATTCGGCCAAGCCAAGGTAGGCAGCTTATATCTTGCTGTGGACAGCATCTCACTATTTGTTGATGTGAAAGAGAGAAATAATGCCCAGCACTTCAGTCCATCTTCTCGACTTTGGCGACGACCTTATCTTGCCACATGGGCAGTACAGCACTATCGTCGGTGATCTCCTCAAATACGGCTCCCTCACCAAACTCATCACTGTCCCGCTTGAAGAAATACCTGCAATAACACACACATTGTTGTTTTATAACACATAACAAACTAAGAGACAAAAAACACTGTTTTGTATTAACAACAACTCTAGAGCACATTGAAATCTCAAACATTTGGTAATTTTGACATAGTCTTAAAGAGAAAATCCGCTACATTTTCTGATTAGTATCATGGGATTTTTTATATGTACCATCCCACAGACAGGAAAGCACATGCCACAGCCTTTGATTTTTCCAGTAAAAGTTCCGTCAGAATGTGAAATAGCCCAATGGGCCCACCAACGGGAATCAATCCATGACTGGCCATGTTTCCGACTAATAAAATATTTCTAAAATTAAACTTACATATTAAATATCAGTGTCTGTATATTTAGTGTTTCTCTGGTCATCTTAATATTTGTAAGAAGCTCAAACTGGATCTAGTCTTCAAATAATTTTGTACGTATGAAAAAATATATTTTAAGAAATAAAATGAAATTTATCCCAGTACAAATATTAGAACAATCAGAAACATGTTTAATATACAGCCACTAAAATTTTATGCAGGAAAATATATTTAATATTTAAATACAATCGTTAGTCGATAACATCTTAAAAACTGCAGCTAACTCAGGAATGTAGCTTTATACTGATCTACTATATTTCAACTTACTTGAAGCTTCCTTTTTTGGTAATTAGCGACTTGAACATGCCGAGGGTCACTGTTCGGCCTGTAATAACGTGGCGGTATGGGATGGGTTCCTGCCCAAAGTAAATCCCGACAATCGTCTGGTTGCCGTCAATGATGGACGATGAGCCTGTGGTGTTCATGGAGGTGTTGTTCGATGCGACACCGGTGGAAGGTTTCTTAGCAACCTTGGACCGACTGTAGAATAAAAATACATTCATATTATATGCATGTTTTTTTACTGCTCAAAGTATTTTCAGAGTTCTCAAAAACACCTAAAACATAATAACAAACTCGCAAAAATTCTTTGATGAATTACTAGTGATGGTATGGGGATTTGTGAGTTGACTAAACATAAACAAAGTTCTTAAATAGTATAACTTAATACTAAGCAAATTCCTTGAATGTTTTGTGAATTGATACAATTAAGTACCTTTTTGGACTCCCATGTTTTTCACTACCAATTAATTTTTCTGTCTATGCGACCAACAATTTTTGACCAGACAGATTTTAAGAAATTAAATCTTAGTTATCAAGTTATCTCCCTTTAACAGTTCAACAATACATCTTATACAAGATTTCTTGTTACTATTAGTATTTTCAATGGACGACTAGCAAATGGACATACTCGAAAGTCTGGCTCCCTGCTGACATGTCAAGGTCACTGGGAATTGTGCGAGCAGATGGCATGGTACGCATCTGTGAGGAACTCAAGGTCGTCGTCGCTGCCTTGCTCTTCTCACGGCTCGGGACACCAGCGAATGATCTGTGAAACAACAAGAATTACTTAATAAAGGAAAGGAATGTCTTAACAAACTGAATCTCCGGGACACAAGATCTAGAAAATAGGAGACAAAACCTGCTGCTATTACCAAGAGGACTCCTTCCATTTAACAAGTAGACATTTTATACATCGTTAACAACGACACATATCAAAGCTTTACCATCATCAGCTGATCATCGATGTTAGCTTTTGCTGATTTCCAGAAAAGATTTGAAAATGTTTTGTTGGGAAGTGATGAACGAAACTGTAGAGGGTTATACATTCCAAAATAAATTTCACCTAACTAAAGGTGAAATATTACCATTTCACGAGAGAAACAGGAGTTTTAAACAGATATTCCATACTATGTCTTATGAGTACCTTTATCCCATTAAAAATACAAAATGTTAAATTTACAATTAATTATCTTGAAAAATCCACGGTGCATATAAAACTAAAAGTACATAATCAGCGAAAGTGTAGTGCGACTACAAAACTAGAAGTACGTACTTTGATTTGACCGGTCCTGGCGTGACAGAAGCTGACCGCGACTCATCGGCCATGTTGGCCACTCTTCGCCTTGCCTCTTCTATCTGGGTGATGGGGTTGGGGGGAGGTGGGAGGGGCATTGAGGGGTCCTGGGCGAATGGCTGGTTCGGCTGAATCTGACTGGCTCCCATTGGCTGGAACGGCATGATACTCGCCCGCTCCACCGATGTGGGACGACTAGCACTAAAAGCACCCGTTTTCTTGGAACTGGTCAAAGAAGAGAGAACATACATTTAGATAGCGAAACCTTCTTGGAACTGGTCAAATAAAAGATCAAACACATTTAGATAGAAAAACTTTCTTGGAACTGGTCAAATAAATGAGCAAACACATTTAGATAGCAAAACTTTCTTGGAACTGGTCAAATAAATGAGCAAACACATTTAGATAGAAAAACTTTCTTGAAACTGGTCAAATAAAAGATCAAACACATTTAGATAGCAAAACTTTCTTGGAAATGGTCAAATAAATGAGCAAACACATTTAGATAGCAAAACTTTCTTGGAACTGGTCAAATAAAAGAGAAAACACTTTTAGATAGCAAAAGCTTCTTGGAACTGGTTGCAGTTTTACAGTAATTTTATCAACCCCTGCAAATCATAATAATGGGGTTGAGCTTACCCACATTCAATCTGTGCTTTGAACATTCAATCAGTGAGTGAGCTTACTTAACAGGAACTGAGTGAGTGTTTTTTTTAAGAGTTGATTAACTTAACGAAGTAGTATGATGGTGAAGAAAAACTGAACTCTAACAGAAGAAGTTTGTTTTATTTACCAACACCACTGGAGCACATTGATTTATTAATCATTAGCTATTGGATGTACGGTAAACAATTTGGTAAAAAAAAAAAATTGGTAATTTTGACGTAAGTCTTAAAGAAGAAACCCACTACATTTTTTCATTAATCTTTTATATGCACCATCCCAGACAGGATAGTACATACCACAGTCTTTAATATACCAGTCATGGTGCACTGACTGCAATGGGAAATAACCCAATGGACCAACCGACAGGGATCGATCCAACATCGACTGCACCTCAATCTAGTGTTTTACCACTGGGGAGTGAAAACCGATGCATTGTTTTGTTAGTGAATCGTGGACGAGGGTGTACACACCTCTGTTTATGTGGTTGCATGGTTGGCCCGACGGACACGCTCAGTCTTTCTCGGTGTGACCGCTTGTGGGTGGAACTCTTCTCCGACGACTCGCCATAGGTGGCGCTCACTTCCTGTACCCGTTCACTGTCCATCATCCATTGCATAACCCTGCAATGATAAAAAAACAAAAAACATTATAAGACACGGAATATAATTCTGTAACCATTGCCATATGTCAAGCAAAGTCTATAATTATTTATTTTATAAAACAGTTTTTCTAATTTTATTAATGTGACAAGTGAAATTCCTTTGGATACAAAGCAATCTGTTGAATACGATTAACAATAAAATATTTTCAGCTGTTGGAACTGAAACATTCTTACTATTAAATTAATTATTACTTCAACTTCATACTTAATTACACAATTTGTAAAATCCAATACAAGAGGTTCTCATTTAATATTTATAGCAGCCCAAAATGCATTTTATACAAAACAAAAATGAAATTCCACTTGAAAAATGAGTGTCCCCAAAATAAAAATGGTAATTTTCAGAGTTTATTTTCCATCAAGAAAACTAACAGTAACACGATGAAATTCAATGAGCTTTGTTAGCTGTGGCAGTATTTTTATTTTTAAAGAAACCATGAAACACAGATCTGAGGCATTGTCCCACCAGTGAAAACATTAAATTGTCAAAAATATTTTACAGATCTTTAATCTAATGAAAGTGCCAGATGACATATTCATTAATTTTTTTCATTAACTGATTGGAATATATATTTTATTTCATGTACTGTAACTGAAAAATATAGAATATTCTTTCTTTAAGTATCATATTCATGTTTTTTGGTCATTATCTGAACGTAGTTTGGGACGTTGATGGTTTATGAGTATTCAATCAGGATACACTATTTTAAATCTTGTTTTTACTTTTAGGCTATACTACAAGGATACTCCAAATGTCAAAAGATAGACATTTTTGGAAAACCTGATTTTTGTAAATATGAAGAAAAAAAAGTAATATTTGTTTAAAGATACTTCAGCACATTTTAATCAGCCAAAAAGACAGGAAACACACTGCTGCCACACAGGTTATACCTAATGATAAATCAAGGGTTCTTTTATATATACAAATAAACTTGCAGTGATACTTAAGCTTGCATCTTTAACTTTGGAATGAAGAAGTTTTGTCTACCATAACCAATAGAGAGCACATTGATTTATTAATTATTGGCTACTGGATGTTCAATTTTTAGACGAAACCCACTACATTTTTCTCTTAGTAACAATGGATCTTTTATATACACCATCCCATAGACAGGATAGCACATACCACAACCAGCCGTGGTGCACTGGTTTGGACGAGAAATAGCCCAATGGGTACACCAATGGGGATCAATTCCAAACCGACCGCACATCAAGCGAGCGCTTTACCACTGGGCTATGTCCCGCCCCCAACTTTGGAATGTAACGGCTCACTATGTAATTGACTGGTGGTGTGCGTTAATTTAAAGCTGCGTAACTGGCACACAAACAAAATGACAGCTCGCATGAAGTATTGTGCTCAGTTCATTTCATAATCAGGGCTTTGGATCTCACAAATTTGACACAAGAGTTGGGTTTTTTTTAAGCTGCTCCACGTACAACAAGGTCCTTTAGTACAGTAATGTTATTAATAGCTGGTAATTTTGAGGTGAAATAGTTTGAGGTCATCATGCTTCTACTTTTGGCATACTTATTTATGTATAGACAAAGTGCGGACCACAAGTCAATGGAACCAAATGTTACTGATCACTGGGTACTTTAGAAAGCCTGAATGGAGTGAGGTAAGGCTGACAAGGTAGTGGATTAGCATAAAATCCTATCCTAGTACCAGTTTGAACCCAAAGTGCTGGTATGGCTGAGTACTCCAACTTTAAACACCTCAACCATTAATCTCTGTCCTGGACAGACATTTTA
>JAECMU010082026.1:0-16914 GCA_016106625.1 Dracogyra subfuscus
TGCAGTAAGACGTGTTTTGTTATAGACGTATTATATCACAGGCACTGACTGGCCTTGTGTGTTAGGTGCTGTAAAATAGCTGTCATTCTTACAACATTGTGTCCCTGTAGTGCCCTGAATGGTAATAAATATTAAATATAATAAACTCAACAGCCTCAAATTAAAAAATTGCGGTGCGGTGTCATTTAAGCACACATTCCTTTCCGTTTTTGCGTTATTACAATTAAAATCGGTATCTTACTATAATTCAAGGCAGCTCTGGCTATTACACATTAGGTCAATTCAAGTCAGCTAGTTTATTACAATTCAGGGCGGTATTTATTACAATTCAAGTCAGTATTACAATTCAGGGCAGTATTTATTACAATTCAGGGCACTACTGTCCCGACTTGAGGATAAATCGAGATTTAGGTATTATTTTCCCCGACGACAGTGGCTCTAGCAACGGCTTAGACGACGACAACGTCTGCGTTTACGCTCCAACGTTTTAGTTTTCGCGTTTTGGTTTCAATTATTAGACGCAACAAAATATTAGATCTATGAATCTTGGTTTGTAGTTGCATCTATAAGTGTTCTCAATGCATGTTTAAAAAATATAATATTTGTACAAAATTAATTAGTTTTTGTTTTAAGAACTAAAATAATTATGAAACGAACATCACAAATTAGTTGGTCAGGGTCTTCAGAATGTCTCTAAATGACAATTTAAACGGGTACATATACAAGAAACTACGAGAGTTGTTGATTGTAGAACGGTAGATCTTGTTATTTCTTTGAGCAAAACAATTAGGCCTATTCTCTTGTAACATATTTACTTATATTTTAGTAATTAATGTATGACTTAGGATTAGGTGTACTAAATCTTACCGGCTCACTTTACTCGGTAAATACATTCTATTTCGTGTTCTTGTACATTTACATTTATAACAAAAACAGGCACAAACATTTACTGCAAAATAATATTTTCTACGGTCTTAAGTAAAGATTAAAAATTTGAAACAAACGGTAGACATTTTATGCAGGCGTGCAAACTAAGGAGAAGTACCTTTTCTGTGTTGTGGATTTATTCATTCTGTGTAATTTAATGACAATCGAAACTATGTTTCTGGTATTAATTGTAACATTAGTATCAGTTTAATATTTTGTTAAAGTAACGTGAAATAGATTGATCTGTTTTAGTTTCCCTAGTACAAGACTTTAAACACACAGAAGCTGAGTCTGGTGTTGTCAAACTAGGTCTATGTCGTCTGCTGTCATACATGTAGTTCGCGACAGCACAGAAGCGCTGTGTCTTCTTAGATTCTGTTCAGAGCGTTTGTGTTTCGACTGGTACCATACTCACCAGACATATACCCATATCGAACCCCGGTGAGTTCTGGGACTTACATGTTATTGGCATATCATTATAGCTCTTAAATATTTGAATCTGGTTAAACTGGTTTCAGATTTGTTTATTTTAACTTAATATATTAGTTTTAAACGTGCATCAGTTTAAAGACTGATATAGTTAATTGTAATAAATTACCTGAATTGTAATAAATTACCTAAACTGTAATACTGACTTGAATTGTAATAAAACGTGCCCTGAAATGAGTTGTAATATAAACTAGCCTACACTGGTTTATATAAAAAAAAAAAAATTTAAATATGAAATTCTAATTTAAAATAATTTTATTAGTTTATAGACCGTTCACATATGTCAATATTTTCAGGAAACCGTATTATTTTTTTTAATTCTTTATTGTCGTTTCTTTTTTCTTTCTTTTTTCACACATACACCAAAATGTTTAAATAAAAATGTAAATTTTGTTTAGAATATAATTTTTCACGTTCTGTGTTTGTATGGAGGTAAAACTGGCCTCTAAGCAGTTTTAACAGCACATCTAGATGTTCAGTTGCTTAAAAAACAATTCGTCTGATTTTCGTTAAATACCATGCGATTTTTACTTTATATAAAACTTCAAAACACATTTTGTTACCAGTAAACTACAGATCTTACCGTTTCAAAGAATAATAATTGTTTTATTAAAATTAAAATTAATGAATAATCATAAATTCCAATATTTCTATTTACCTTATTTCTAATCTAGTTTTACTTGTGTGTATTGTTTTTAAAAGGTGAAATATTAAACCAATATTACAGACACCAATCTATGATTTGTTTTGTATGGGGTCTGTATAAATAATATATTGCAATTCGGTCGATTGTGATAAACCAAAATTTATCACCGTATACAAATGCAGAATTAATTACTTGGCCAAATATAGAAAGGTACCAATATATAATATATCAAATTTTTGTTTATCGTTTTCCAAATCCACTTTTACTTGTTTGTCGAATAAAAGCAATGTGAATTATGTTAATATATTTTTAAATAGTTAAATGTGTTTACCTTTGGAGAAAGCATGATGTCTACCCTCCAAGAAGGACAACTCTGCCCGCTGGTACGCCGAAACCCCGTAAACGTCACCAAGAAGAGTGTGCGCCCCAACATATCCTCCTGGAAACATAGTGGGGTCGTACACCGCCACTGGCTTGTACACGGACGGAGAAAACGCATGCGATAGAGAGGTCATAGTCTGTCCCTGACTCGAGGGGAACGTATGCACCGGCCCTGAATGCATCGCCAAGGGACTGAGTGGGGTGGGTTTCGCAGGAACATTATTAGCTCCACTCACGCTAGGTCTAGAGTTGCCTAAAATGTCATCTATTCCAAACGACGTCTGCCCAGAATTGTGGGGTCGTCTGTGGGACGTGGCTTCTTTGGCGACGTGCAGGCTGTGGTAAAGTCCTGGCAGACCCACCCCCAGTCCTTCCGCGTGTATCCCCTGAAACACGGGAGTCAGGCCCTGGCTATGCTGTGACAGTCCAGTTATCGGATAAGACAGTGGTAAAGATTGCATTATTTCCGCTGCCATCTGCGACTAACTTCCAAACAACTTGTTCCAACTCTGATGGGGGAAAATGTTCACTTTTTCCTACCTGTGAACCCCTGGTTATTTGTTGTCCAGAGTGTCACCCATAATTCAAGGGACTAAACACTATGACGAAAGCACGATATGTTGTCAAACAACGAGTTGTTATTAAATATACAATAGTCCTTCTAATATGTGGCGCATTCAGCTGTCAGCTCATATAGATATTTGATTTCTACTACGAAGTGTCCAATAGAAAGTATAGGATGGTTTTCAGCAAAGCAATGATCCAATAGAAAGCGCCATCAGTCACCAAAATGACCATCTGGTCCAATCCGCTGTCAGTGTATAATGGCCGCCGTATCTCGGGTATCTTCGTCAACCCGTCATCGCTGTCCGGACGCGTACGAGTGTAGACATTTCATTGGCAACTATTATCAGGTTTACTAATTAATATTTATTTAATCGACAACAACTGGACGAGGTTTGACATCGGGTAGGCTGGTGACACGACTTTCTTGGCCAATCATTGCTCCTTTTGTATCAAGACGTCGTGATAACACTATTGTGGGCGTGACCACGTCATGTTGACTCTTTTGAAAAGCTGTCATATTTATTCGTGTATATTTGAACAGTTCAGACTCCGCCCATTCTTTTATCGCGGAGATTGACGGTCGCAGCCAGAGCTGTCCTGGCGGAGTTGTGATATCGTAGTGAGCTCCCCTTATCATACATCAACACCCGCAACAGAGTTCTCTCATCTTGTTTACTCGATAAAAACTGCATGTGTCTTGTCTTTTAAATATTGACATTATACGAAACATGGGGAAAAAATGTATAACTGCACCAACAAGGATAAAATATGTTTTAAAGTAATATTTTATCGAATGTATCTCGTAAAAATTCCGTGTTCAGTTTTTCTCTTCTCTTCTGGGTTTTTTTTTTTCTTTCTTTTTCAGTCAGTTACAATTAACTTTATGTTTTTAAATGAACTGTCCTGGTTTAGTCAACATTATATGTTTTTGCTCCAATGTATCCGTTATTTAATATTATATGCTTACATTTCTTGCTTAGAATGGGCATTTCTGGGCATCCTAATGTCTTCATATAACCGTAAGTAAATGTGTTGAGTGCGTCATTAAATAAAACATTTCATTCTTTCTTTCTTTCCTAATGTCTGTGCAGTAGCGCAATAGATGAATATAGTAAATCGTATTGCATAAGGTTAACATCCGGTAGCCGATGATTAATAAATCAATGCACTCTAGTGGTGTCGTTAAGCAAGACAAAATGTTAAAAGTTAAAGTTAAATATTCATTGGATTATGAATTTCTTCATTTAACTCCGCATCCGCCACCCCAATCATACACACCTACACCTACACCTACACACACACCCTTATTGCCTTCCACCATTCATCCCCAAGTTACCCGCAACGGAGATGTTAAAATATGACTGGGGCAATGTTAAAACGCGACCTAGTTTCAAACAGTTTACAATATGCCGAAAGCTCTCCCAGAATGGAGGAAATGCCATCTCAGCGACACTCCTTCCGGGGTTTGTTTTTGTTTTGTTTTTTTATGATATTTATTTCCGTTTTCATACGCGCGGGACTGATCAACTAGCGATGCTTACAAAGCGATCTCTCCTGCATTTTAACGTCGGCATTGTTTTAATACGTGAGATAATCATGCAATAATGACAATGAGAAAAATGCCACAAAGCTCGGAGAACAAAATCAAATATGATTCATATCTAGTCGGTTTCAGTAACGTTTTAATAGAACAGTCTGTTTTAAAAGGTAAAGTTCCAGCCAGGGCATCACGTCTGATATATCAAATGTCGTGGTATGTGCTGTTCTGTGTGGGATGAAAGATTATTTGCTATTAACAGAAAAATAAAACGGGTTTCTTCTCTAAGACTAAAACAATCTTTAAGTTGTTTTCGTCCAGCTGAAGAAGACCCAATATTACAGTGCAGTGGTTCTTTCTTTTTCCACCCCTCCCCCACTTTATGTTACGTTAGGAACTGCCCTGCATATCATCACTATACGCACAGAGCCGTATCTAGCGAAGAGGTGGAGTTAGTGCCATTTTAGGGACATACCCTATTTTTTTTAAACTAAGACATATTTTTTACTATTAAATCCGTTTTTGATACTTTATTTAGATTTTATTGTTTTGTTGTTTTGATTATCAATTTTCGAACATTCGAAATGCTTTTGGTCATCCTGGTGTTTTTAATATCACAAAATATATTTCTCATATTTTTAAAAACGCACGTGCGTCTGCGAAGTAACACTTATCGAGTCGAGTTTAGTCTATTTTTGTTTAAGTCAATTTCAAAGTCACAGACTCAGGTTTCCCTCAATTGTAACTTTATCTAAATGTGTTGCAGGTTTGTAGATTAACTAAACGTAGTGTTAATTTTCATGGACTAAAACTAGTATCTGTCCCTTTAAATTGTCCTATATCGCTGTTATTTCCTATTTATTATTAAAATGTATTTATTTAGTGTATAATACTTTGGTAATACATGATTATTATTAGTAGTAGTAGAATAATTATTCTTATTTGTCAATAATTTACAAATGCGTACAACTATACAGTTTCTTTGTTCAGTTTGGCTGTTAAATATTTTATTCAGATGAAGTTTTTGTTCCGTTTTCGATGTTTGCAAACTATACTGCATACTAACGTACTTGTGGAAATTCAAATGTTGCAATGAATTTAATGTGTATTAATTAAAGTTTAACAGAGCTTTGTTTATAATTTATTCTAATGAAATATAAAATTAAAATAACTTTATTTAATTTTTTATTAATTTAATTTAAAAAAATGTATTAGCATGTTTATTATGTTTATTTTATTTATTTGTTTACTTTTTGATTTGATTGTTTATTCGTGTGCAATATTGCGTGTGGGTGGGGGGTTTTTGTTTGTTTTTTTGTGTGTTTTTTTTTTGTGGGAGGTGGGGTGTGGGAGGGGGTCTTTTTTTTCTTTCTTTTTTTNGGGGGGGTGTATTTTTTTATTATTAGAAGAACAAAAAATTTAGTGTTTTTTGTTTATTTATTTATAATTTCGCCTTTACGAAGTAAAAAGGTGAGATATAGGTACATGTATATCTTTTACGACGGCGTCATCTTTCGAGTGAAGCTCATTTAGCCCCATTTCCTACACATTGTAAGTCCTTCATCAATGGAACTTCTTTTACAGTTGTACCTATAGATACTCAACACATTATAAGTGATTTTAAAAAATTAAAAAAATTCAGCAATTTATTGACATTTTAACATTCATTGTCAGTGCCATCGAATAGGTTTATGTTATGGAGACATCTAATTCTGTGGAATTTTTGTGTATTTATTTATTTCTTTATTGACACATCTAATTGTACGAAATTCTTGTTAATTTATTAATTAATTTATTTATTTGTTTGTTTGTTTGTTTGTTTGTTTGTTTGTTTGTTTATTACCTAACTGTATCTGTATGTATTTTAGTTATGCCGACAACTAAGTTTGTCTGCATTCAATTTGCCTAAACACAGTTTTTCTAATAGACAGGTATTAAAATATTTCACCGTATATATTGGTGTTGTTTGCCCATTGATGTTAAAAGGTCTACGAGTCTTAAAAATAATTGTTTTAAATACTATTTTGATAAAAATGTAATCATTGTTAACTAATTGTTAACCGTCGTTCAGTTCGCGCGTCGGTTACGTGGTGTTTTACGTCTTAAAATTAAAACTTTAGGATCCCGTCACTTTCCCCCCTACATATTCCAAAAATCAATGTATTAAAAATATCTTCTAAACTGATTTTTGGACATTTCGATCGTAAATGTAGTAGATAAAAAAATAGTATAAATATGTTTGGCTTGGGTAACTCACTGCTTACACAAATATTTCCGTAACCGAACAATCGGTTATCTAGGTAGAAATCACGTGAATTTACATCCGGTTACCAAAGATTTTGCAAATATTTATAATCCCTGTGAACAGTATGTTTAAAGCTAATAAAGAAGACGCATGTTATGGATTTCACCAGAGGGGGTCTACACTTTGGCGACCAACGTTTGGGGAGGATGGGTCGTGTCATACTACCTCGGAGCATATATGGAGAAACAAGAAAATGTGCTAAGTCAGAGAGGGGTTTCGATCCCTGTAAAGTGTATATTTGGTGATCAGTAAATGCTTATGTTCATGCTCATTTGATGTGTTCTGAATTGTCGGTGGACCCATTGAGCTATTTCTCGTTCTAGCCAGTACACCACGACTGGCATATCAAAGACAGTGGTATGTGCTATCCTGTTTGTGGGATGGTGCATATAAAAGATCCCTCGGTAGCCTACTAACATGGAAATGTAGCGGGTTTACACTAAGACCTACTTGTTTAAAATACCACGTTATGCTTTACATCTAATAGACAATGGTTATTTAATCAATGTGTTAAAGTGTGTTCAAACTTTAACTTTACAATTTAAAGTTTGGAGCTGTGAATGGATTTTGTTTCAACTATGTAAGGCCATACTGACAAAAAAAATAAAGCTGCTAGTTGGGACTGTTGAAAGTGAAAACATTTATCAAGAGACCGGGTGAGTTGGCGGTGGCGCCAGTGTCTGGCATTGCCGTTATAAACGATCGTTTGATACGCTTGTATACAAATCTCTTCAGCTTTCACTATAGTAGTCTTCAATTACTTTAATCGCTCGGAGGAGGTTAGCACGCCGACACCAGGTTCTGTGGTGTAGTGGGTAAGCTATGGGACTCATGGCTGGTACGTACTGGGTTCACATCCCAGGAAAACAACCCACATGAGAATCATTCATTCATTCCCTGTCCAGAGTCAGACCCCCGATCCTATCGGAGGCCAGACTCGGGATAGGCGTGTTCGAAACCATAGTGGTACATGGACATGTCAAATTACTTTATACTAATCATTCATTCATTTCAACCTATGTTCGTGCTTATATCTAATTAAGGTTCAAGCACGCTGTCCTGGGCACACATTTCAATTATCTGAGTTGTCTCTCTCTAGTTGTTAGTGATTTGTGAGAGAAAAGAGGATGTATTCGTGTATGATGGCTTAACCACGACACCATCGCGGTATCCGTATCGGTTAGCAGTTGGAGCACTTTTCAATGCAAATATTACAGACAGGATGCCACATACCAAAGTGTTTGATACATTAGCCGTGTAGTGGTTACATTGTTTAGCTGTTCGTAGATGAGAAGAAACATTATTTATTGTTTTATTTCTCATATGGCTCTGATGTTGATTATGGGTTGTTGTTGTTTTGTTTCTGTTTTAACTGTATTTGATGGGTTTTGTTCTTGGATTGTTGTTTTTTGTTTGTTTAGTTTTTGGAGTTTTTCCGCGAGGCGCAGATAATGTGTAGTCGCTGTACTGTGTACGTGGGAGTCGTGATTGTGATGTTTCAATGTGTTGGTAATGTGGTTATTTTAGTCTTGAACAGGAAACGGCACGTAGTACGCTTTATTATTTTTATGGATAGACTATAAGTGCTGTGGATGACATGAGGTTTTCTAGAGTATTTAGCTGTTTTAGTTTCAGTTCTGGTTTGGTGCAGTCAATATGTGCAGATTTCTATATTAATAATATCTATTTGTGTTGTTATTTATTGCATTTCATATGCATCGTATTATTTAACAAATGCTGGCTCTATGATATCCAGCAGGCTAATTCCATTTGATGTTGTTGGTTAGGGGTTTTGTTTTGTTTTGTTTTGGGTTGAGGGTTTGTTCGTGTTTTTTTACAATTTGTTTATTAGTTGTTGTTGTGTTTTTTTTTTTTGGTGTTTTTTGTGTGTTTTTTTGTGTGTGTGTGTGTGTGTGTTTTTAAATAGATGGGTATATGTGGGGAAAATGTTTACCTTATAACGCCCACTAGTCGATTTTTTTATGTGTGAATCCTCATTATCCTATAGACGCCTGTCGAAGACTGTATCAAAATATCTATTCTCTATTGTTAGTTTAGCCCAGTAAAACTATGAAAACGTGGTCGAGTAACAGCCTGTACCGCTGCACACCGTCGCTGTAACAGTACAAAGATCGAGTTTGGACAGCATCCTAAACGTGCTATATTTACCAGCTCTTCAAGTTGCACACTAACGGTACATTTACAATTACGCTTATCGTCGGCGGAACATGGATGTTTGGTCAGCGCGTCTTGCGCTCTTTAACCGGGCGAGTGGTCGGGTACATGACACGGGCCGCGTCCATCGCGATAAGATTAGCTGATGAGGCCTCTCATCCACCCGTTTGTGGGCTCAAGGGCTCGGGCCAGATTAGTCAATTACGGTAATGAAACTGCGATTAGGTCTCATACATGATCAAATTAAAGAGTACCCAAAGACGCTATACAGTTAGGTAATAAGTGTCGCTTATCTTCAGAACACATCTAGCAGAGCTCCTTGTCTGTGAATTTTTACATTTTTATATAAGCATCAGTTAATGGCTTTGTTTATGTTTTTTGCAAATAACAAACATCGTTGTTCTTTGGATACACCGACATTGGTGGAGTAGTAATTAAAGATAAAGTTAGTTTTGTTTAACGTCACCACTAGAGCATATCGATTAATGGATCATCGGCTATTGAAACCTTTGGTAAATGCTGATTAACAAATCAATATCCTCTAGTGTTATCGTTAAACAAAACAGACTTTAAAATTATTTGCAGGTGAATTTTTATTTTTTATTTTGTATATTGACATCAATTCATTTACTTATCTTTGTTTGATACCTAATACCCGATGCATTCTTCGTGTTGTAGTGTCATTAAACAGTTGGTTCTTCATTCATTCATTCATACATACATACATACATACATACATACATACATACATACATACATACATACATACATACATACATACATACGGGATGCCGCAATAGCTCAAAAGGTACCTTGGCAAGTCTGCAAAGTTACTGGCGATTCGTTGCCATAGGTTGGAGTCCCAGCAACGGCATGGGACAATTTGTGAGGCCAGAAAGGATTTAATTATCCCCTGCGCCAGTGCGTTAATATATATGTATGTAACAGTCAACCTGGACATACATACAATATATAGATATTCATACATAAATACACACATACATACTTTTGTTTTTTGGGGGTTTTTTAATGACGCACTCAACACATTATAATTATGGTTATATCGGCGTCGGACATATGGTTATGTCGAGAAAAACCCCAGTGGTTAGCTGACGGGGATCGATCCTAGACCGACCACGCATCAGGCGGCCACTGTACCACTGGGCCATGCTGCCCGCTACATACATACATACATACATACGTACATATATTCATTAATTCTTGCGATATGCATTCATATAATAACCCTTGTTTGTTCTTCCCAACAAATAAAACACACATCCTGTTGTTGTGTTTGTTGTTGGTTTTTTCTTTCTTTTTAAAGACACCATCTTACCTCAACATGTTTTTAATATAAAGCATTATACGGATAAAATACATTTGGAATAACCTTTGATCGAATTATTTAAATATTCGTTTTAAATATTATTTCACACAAAAATCGATATTGAGATACTGCAAAACATTACTATTCATGTCTAGCATTGATTATAGAGATATTCATATTCTAAGCAAGAAAATGTAAGTGTATTGTACTTTTTATAATGCAAACATATTTTACAGCCGAAAACCTTTTAAAATGGCTACACACTCAGGACAGTGCCTTCAACTTGCTTCTGTCCCGGGTCAGGCTACTGGCTATCCTGAAACCTCTTTTTTTTATTAAAACAAAAAAGATATGACACTGGATTTTTCAAAACAGCAGTCTTAGCTTACAACACAATAACTTGTGAAATTCCACATTGCGGTCGTATTTTACCAGTGCTACCATTAGCAATAAGTGATATGAAATTTGCCAATTGTCATAAAAATACGAGTGTCCATCAATTCTTCCAACACTTGATATTATTTTCATTGGCAGGCCGTATTACAAGTAGATGTCGTCTGACGAGTGCACAAGAAATGCGTTTCACTGCGTCACGAGAGCTCCTTGTCAAGGGCGGTAATCGACACCGCGTTGTGATAAAGATTATTCGTGCATACATGGGCTTGTTGTGGGTGTAATCGACCCGGTTTATTACCCACGAAGGGTACTTCGTCCCGACCCTCCTCTCACTGGCGCCTCGTAATGTACAGTCAAGATGTGCTGGAGAGAAGTCGTCCACGCCGCCATTGTCGTAAAGCTGATCGCAAGAGCTGATAGCAGTGACGTGGTCGTGGCCGCCACGGCTTGTCGATGACCAGTGAAACTCTGCAGTAAACAGGGAGTTGTCGAAACGCTCTGAGAAAAGTGACTGTCCACAGTTTACTATCATTGTTAAAGGCAGCAGTATACCAAACAGCTTATCCACATCTCACCAGGTCAAAGTTTGAAGCGGACCCAACTCTATATAAAGAACTTGAACTTGAAAAATATGATCAATGTCGCAATATCGAATTGAATAATGAAGAGGGCGAGATGCAGCCCAGTGGTAGAGCGCTCGTCTGATGCGCGATCAGTCTAGGATCGATCCTTGTCGGCGGACATCCATTGAGCTATTTCTCGTTCTAGCCAGTGCACTACGACTGGTGTATCAAATGCCGTGGTATGTGCTGTCCTATCTGTCGGTTGGTGCCTATACAATATATCTTACTACTAATGGTCGACACCTACGCCCATGAAAGACGTGCGCTACAACAGCTTCCTCTTAGTGATCTGACCTAATAGAAAAATACTATATGTCAAAAGTACCAAATGTTTGACATCCAATAGCCGATGATTAATAAAGCAGTATGCTCTGGTGGTGTCGTTTAACAAAACAAACTTTAACTTTAACCTCATTAAATAAGACCACACCTGTCATTAGTAAGATCATTGACAAAACTTGTTGTCATAAAATGAGGTTTCATTTGGCCAGTAAATTCATATGATTTAATTTGAACTAGTATCAATGTACCATCTGCTATAATTTCATATTAAATTTATTTTCCTCTTCAAAATATCAGGTCTCATTCTAATTTTTGTAGTAACAATAATTGTGTAAGTACGAAAAAATCTCCACCATTATATTAGAACATATGAACTTTGAGATACTTAGAAACATTATGATAAGAAACAAACTAGATATACTAGTACACTGACACTGACAACCTCTGACCTCGCTGGAGGATTCTCGCCAAGACAAATGCAGTAAACAGGGTATGGGTCATTTCTGGCATGCTTACATTGAAAACAAAAAGTTCAAGTAAACCTGTTATGGGCACAACCACTGACTTCTCCGGAGAATTCTGTCCAGGCCGGGTGAAGCAAGCAAGGTCAAGGTAAAGAGGTTTAACACTGCACGTTCAGAACAAGAATTTGCAGCGCACGCCTGTAATGGGCGCAAGTGTTGGCTTACACCAACTCTTTTTGTCCAGGATAGGAAAAAACACAGTAGCGAACTTGGTGTTGGTTTGGTGCTATACAATTTGCAATGTGTAAGAATTAAGGAGCGAATTTAAAAGTTTACGCGTGAATTTCTTATGGTGATTTTACAAATAATTTGGAGCGCTTCGCCGAAAAGGAAATATTGAGCTATTTCACATTTTGTTTTATTATACATGTATCTAAAGAGCAGCCAGTTGATGGAACCTTGTTGATTTAATACCGAGAGGGCTGTAGCGAACGGCACACGTAAGTGTCTGTTGGATAGCCCTGAAAAAGGCTTGGCCCTAAAAAGGGCCGTAAGACTGTGTTCCCGGCTGAAAATTGCCACGTTGGGTAGTCGACGCAAACTAAGGACCTTCTCTTGAAGTAGAGCGGGACGTAGCCCAGTGGTACAGTGCTTGCTCGATGCGGTGTGGGATCGATCCCCGTCGGTGGGCCCATTAGGCAATTTCTCGTTTTAGCCAGTGCATCACGACTGGTGTATCAAAGGCCGTGATAAGTACCACCCTGTCTGTGGGATGGTGCATATACAAGATCCCTTGCTGCTAATCGAAAAAGAGTAGCCCATGAAGTGGCGACAGCGGGTTTCCTCTCTCAATATATGTGTGGTCCTTAACCATATGTCTGACGCCATAAAACCGGAAATAAAATGTGTTGAGTGCGTCGTTAAATAAAACATTTCTTTCTTTCTCTCTCTTTAAGTAGTTGTGCAACGTAAAATCGTCTCGCGCCTGCCCCTATCTGATAAATCACGGCTTATCGATCTATTAGGCAGTCGTCCCTTTCAGACGACGAAGCCCGGGTAGCTATGTCGTCTTTATCTCGCTATCACTCCGTCGTCCAATCTCTCTATTCACCGAAAGCGCCAATCTCAATGAATATGGCATTATAATGACCATATACCATCATTCCTGGGTGGAAGGGTATAAAATCCGCATGGCGTCTCATAGACGGACTGGGATTTAGAGTGTTCTAACTCTTTGAAAGACGATGTAATGTCGGAGAAACGAATCTATATATAAACACTCAAATCTAACATATGTGCACCCGAGAGGCACGGGGCGGCTCTGAACACGGTGAAATCAAATAAAGTGATTTTTAATTATCAGTTAGAGGTGTACACCCTTTGCCTGTGTCACGAGTAAGACAGTGTAGTTGTTTTTAACTGGTTGTTATATTTTTTTATCTTTATCAGTACTGAATCATGCAATATGCCTCTACACTAATTATAAATCACTTGAGGCGGGCTGGGTGTGGTGTCTTTAGCTCAGTTGGTAGAGCGCTCGCTTAGGGTGCTTTGGACGTAGAATAAGAAACCCTCGGTGTCTCCCATTTTCTGATTGTGGTTTTCTCATCGCTACCAAATGCCCACATCAAGTATATAGAAGGCTGTGCTTTGGCATTTTATAATATGTCTTGCTAGTAATGTGATTTTTTAAATGTAGGGTGTTTCGTCTGTGACTATGTGTCAGAATTATCAAACGTTCGATATCCAATACCAAGGGTTGAAAATTAGCAGTCGTTCGGTCGTCGGTTGCGACCTTTATTGGCTAAGGGCGACTAAATTTTTTACAAAGGTAGTCCGGATAGTCCGTTGGGCGACCATCGATTTTAGTCTGGCGAGTATGGCACCAGTTGAAAAAAAAACACTGAAACTGAATCGAATGTGACAAAACACACTACAGATCTGGCAGCAGAAGACACAGATCATGTTCTATATTTTACAGCGCCAAAATAATGAATAAAGATAACATTAATATAAAAAAAACTTATTAATTTAGTAAATTTTAAACACATACAATCTCAAATAACATTTTATTGGGGGTAAAAGTTCAGTGTAAATTAAAACAAACATAATTTACAAATTACCATCACACGGCAAGGGAATATCCAAGGTAATCTGAATGACAAAACAGTAATACATGATCAGGGCCGAATGGGTATTTGTCAAAATAGTGGATGATTTCATGGATCTCTATCTAGTGCCACGTCCATAGGAGCACGGTTACCCCCGAGGAAATCATTTACTGGGAATGTCACGCCTCTTGTATCGCCACAACGTTTGTTCCATTTCTCTTGCATCGCCACAAAGAGGATTGCCGTACCAAGACTAGTTTACCCAAGCACGTGCAGTTCTACCTTTAGTCTCTTTGTACTGCAATATATTTTACTTAGAAGACAATGCAAGTCAAGCAGCATACATTGGCTGTTCTAGCATTTTGTATTCACTCCATATTAAAAGTGATATTTAATATGTATAATTTAATGGTACTTTGTAAAGTAACACTTTTATTTATACTGGATTTCTGTTTAAAAAAAATTGAATTGGTATTGGTTTAAAACATAATAACCTGTTTTATATGAATTTTAACTTTATTCTTTTGAGACAAACGGACTATATACGGTGAGCACATGGTGATTATTCAACAAAAAACTGTCTGTGCAGTTGAATTTGAGAAGGGTCAGTAAAATATATTGAAATATTTGCGTTTCTTTTGTTGTTCAGATATAATGAAACGTTTAGAGAAGAAACATATTTAGAGATAAAAACAGAAAACTGAAATTGGACGCATTGCCCAGTTAGGTACGTCTTGTTTTTTTAACAAGAAAGGAGCGAAAGAATAAATGACAGCAGATATAGAATACGGAAAATTAGGACCAACAGAAACATATATATTATGTGAACTGTTAATTAAATTTTATAAAATAAAATAATGAACTAATAAACTACATTGTTGATTATGAAGGATAATAAATAAATAAATGAATGAATGAATGAATAAATAAATAAATAAATAAAACAATAAAACTAAATAAAATAAAATAAAAGAACATGGGTTTTCTCCTATTTGTGTTTCAGTAATTATGTAGAAAATACAGCCGATACCAGGGTATAAACAGTAGTATTCGCACAATTGCTAATTTTCGTACTTCTATTATAACAACCATAATTTTTAAAATAATAGAAATAATTGTTAAATAATATAACATAAATAAAATAAATTATGGTTATTAAATTTGTAAAAAGCATTTTTTCATGATATTACATAGATTTGTAGATCATATATAGTTGTAATATTTCATTTGAATGACGTCATTATATTCTTTGTTTAGGAGTTAATTTCCTCTTTGTATGAGCCATTAATTTTGTAACACAGTTTGTAAAAGATACTGGATTGTCTAGATCTCTGTCAACACGGATGTTTGCGCTCTGTGACGTGCTGGATAACTCCCTCTAGCGGCACATTGATTATTCTTCTTCCACGGTAGATAACGCTGATACGACAACACGCGTCGATAATTTACAAAACATTTTGAAAACTGAACGTCATTAGATAAAATCAGCAGTCCGATTATTAACAAATGAGGTGTAATTATACTTAAAAAAACGTAGTCCATTAGACTTTCATGGATTTTTGTTGAAGTAGTAGAACATTATGAAGATGCTATTATTGTTACGAATGTTTAAATTTAAATATTGTCAATGTTTGCTTTTATACATCCCTCTCAGAAATATTGGACAGATGATGGAATACCGGTATTTTATTGTATAATGAATACTAAATGAGCAGTCGTTAGATAACAACGATTTGTTTCAAAACGTATCTAACGAATTCTAGGATAAATGGTGTACGATTGTATGCTACACTATATAAGATGTTATGTTGTATTGTTCTATAGTTACAGTTTATTGTACTATTTTTTCTTTACTGCAGCTGCACAAAATGTTTGTAAATCACCTCCATGTATCACCGTATGGTTATCAAAATAAAGTTCTGTTTTGTGGATCCATTCAACTGACTTTTTTCTCGTGCTTATAAAAGATCCTTAGCTGATAATGGAAAAACGTAACGGGTTTCCTCTGATGACTACGAGTCTGGTGGTGTTGTTAAACAAAACAAGTGTGTGTGTGTGTGTGTGTGTGTGTGTGTGTGTGTGTGTGAATGTTGTGTCCTATTTCTTACATATCCTCAAAATCCAGGTTTAAAATAAATGTAAACGTCTTTTCAATCGAAAACGTATTTAGTCTACTTCGGCTATCGCTTGCAGTTAACTCATGCGTCACAGAGCAATCAATTTCGATCGTTCTACCTTCATTGGATGGTATGGCTCTGGCTAACATACCATCACCGTGAAGCAGCCAATCGCTTGCCTCAAAAGCTGATCTCAAACGTATGATGTTGACGGAAATTAAACACATGGGAGTGTAAGAAAATAAAACCATTAAGTATAGAATCGTTCTATAAAATCTTACTTTCAACAGTGATATTAAAACAGAAAATGTTAAAATAAAACCATTAAGTATAGAATCGTTCTATAAAATCTTCCTTTCAACAGTGATATTAACACAGAAAATGTTAAAAATAAAACCACGAAGTATAGAATCGTTCTATAAAAATCTTTCTTTCAACAGTGATATTAAAACAGACAATGTTAAAATAAAACCATTAATTATAGAATCGTTCTATAAAATCTTTCTTTCAACAGTGATATTAAAACAGACAATGTTAAAATAAACTCGATTTTAGTTAGTCGGTTAA
>JAECMU010082028.1:0-10071 GCA_016106625.1 Dracogyra subfuscus
TTAACCATATGTCTGACGCCAACTAACCGTAATTAAAATCTGTTGAGTGCGTCGTTGAATTTCCCGCTGGCTGAGCTCTCTGGGTCATTGAGACATGCAAGCACAGCAGCTTTTGTTCGAGCCACTGGGGTCCCTGTCTGAACATACGATGACGACGACGACGACGACGACGACGACGACGAAGAAGAAGAATATGTTATACGTCATGTCTAATAAATAGTATCGGTAGTGTTAATTTCAGTGAATGGTTTTGGCTTTTACATCTAGCTGAACACTATGGAGCCTCCAGTCAGATCCATCGATCTTGAATACGTGTGAGATATTGCCGAGTGATACCATAAATATCACACATAAATGTACAACAAGGTATGTAAAACAGATTTTAAATAAAAAGCAATAAAATAAAGTTAAAACATATATAGAACACAGCCCATATATCGTACGCCAACACCCGTGACTGATTTCCGTTAATGTCTATTTTACAGCCAGTCGACTGTCGTTACTGCTCCAAGCCAATCGCATTTCCCGTTAGACGCAGACTGGATAGGAATGTAGATTTGTCAACATTTTGATGTATGAGCTGCGGTTTAACGATACTTACATAGCACACATACTAAACATTTCCATTGTCAGACAAACAAGAAAAAGAAAAGAAAAAAGAAAACACACAACTCCCCGCACCAATTTAACAACAACAAAAAAAATGTTTTATTTGTAAATACACCCACCCCCTAAAACCAACAACATATTCCAAATCCATGGCCACGCCCCCCACCCCCAAAAGGTTTGAAATACAGGTAGCAATCGAAAGGCGTACGAGTCCGATGTTTAGAATGTCGACATGAGTGTCTGCTATCGTAATTGTCTGCTAGGAATTGACTGCTAGGTTTTTGTAATGCAACAATAGCCGAACCGTACTATTTTTAGCCCAGTGGGGGCCCGCCAAAAGTGTCCTACTTTCAAAATTCTTGGTTTATTTTTAACTTGGAAAAGCCAGTGTTGAGAAACCAATTCAGACTGCGGCGTCTTATATGCACCAAACGTATTGGGATTTTCTGTTCTACATGCTTAAATAATAAAATATTCCAGACAGCGCCGCTTTAAGGTTTTCCACCCAAACAAATCACCTTTCCAAATATAGATGTTTTTATTTTAACAGCACTAGTAATATATCATCCACACATGGCTTTTCGAGAACACTCCGCAAAATGCCAGCACGCAAATTGAACAGGAATAGACATTTATGTCATTGCAAATGTAATTTAAAATATAATTATCACAACGATCATAAATTGTTAATATTCTGTGGGGAGTACGTATTAGGTCTATTCCAGAAAATTGATCATATTGGGCATTTGGTAATGATAGTGATTGGATAGGCTGTACGTTTTGTAAAAAAACCTACAAAACCAAAAATATCACCCTTCCATATGGATGTTATTGATTGAACGTTGATATAATTTTAGTTTTTTATATAAAGGAAAACACATTGATTAATCTCCGATTATTAGGTGTCAAATATAACACAGAGTCGAATATTTTAGAGAAGAAAACCGTCATTCGGGCTATTCTTTTCATTCAGCAGAATTTATTTTTTTAATACAGGGCCGTACCCTCCGGGGCGGGGGCAGGGGGACAGTTGCTCCCACCACCCGCCCGAGAATATTTTTTCTTTCTTTTTTTTTATTCCAGAAAATAGCATACACATCGCAGCGTTTAATCTGCACAGTGTTTCATTTGTTTATACAAAATTGTTTTCAAAAGGTTATTGTCAATACATTTTGCATATAACATTTAAAAAATGTTTTTAAAATATTGTAGTCAAAACATTTTGCATATAACATTTTAATAATGTTTTAGAAATGTTTCGATGTCATTTTAAAAAGGTTTATTCAAAACATTTTCAGTACTACATTGTAATACTATCATTGAAATGTTTTGATTACATTTTCAAAAGTTTCATTTCAATCGTTTTGAGTATAGTATTTAAAAAAAAAAATTAATGTTTTTTTGAAACATTATTAAAACATTATTAAAACCATACATTTAGGACCAGACAAAAAATAAATTAGTTTAAAACTCAGGACAGTCCCTTTAAAACAATCGTATCAACTACAAGGCATTATGATAAATACCGTATCATTAAAGCGCCATTTCCCTATATTAACATATGGTTTGCGCTTTCTCACAATACTACGTTACAGGGTCATAAACGTGAGTAATAAATGAACGATCACATAAAACGTTTGAAATATTTACGATGTTTCTGTTTTAAAAATACAACCCTCCCACAGTTACTTTCGCAGATAAAGATAACTGCGCTTGACAAAACTCTTTGATGAATTCATGTGTCCGTTTTATTTTCTTTATGTGAAATAAAAGGGTTTCACACGTCATATTAAGCCTGTTAAAGGCGTAAATTTAACATACAAATGAGACCGATAGCGAACAATAATGACTGATTTACAGACTAAAAGATGTAACACGATCACCCATTGGCGCAATCAAATACTTAAAGATGTAATCAGATCATCCATTGGCGCGATATTTCCGTTAAAGGTGCATAAATAATCAAGTTTAGACACAGCGATCTAAAACAAAATCGTATCTAATCCACGCAGCCTCAGATTCGTGCAGTGCATTTTTATTTAGACAACTTGTTTTATTTGTTAAACAGGTGATACAATTTAAATTAAAGAAGAAGAAAAAAGATTGAAAAAGAAAGAAAGAATAAAGCAGCAATAACAATTCCACATCGACTGACTGGCTAAGTACATTGTGAGCGAGTCCAAACATCTTTATCTTGCTCATGCTTATTCAAGGTTCAAGTATGTTCACCATGGGTCCGTTCTTTGACGTGACCAGTGGTTGATCCCATGGCAGAAGGGGTAATCAATTAAATTATTCATTTCATTTCAACTTTCATTTTAGTTGCTTATATCCAACTACGGTTCAAGCACGCTATCTGGGCTGTGTGTCCAGGGCAGTAGATCGTTAGTTGTTCGTTGTTAGTGAAAGAAAAGAGGGTGTGGTGGTCTATACCTACTCACTGAGTCACTGAAACTCGCTCTGGGTTGGAGCCTGTACTGGGCTCCGAACCCAGTACTTATTTTAACCACGACACCAAGGATGCCGACTAATTGATTGAGTTAATTTTGACTTATTTACGAATGGAGGGGAATATGAATTAATGTGTCAGTTTTAAAGTAAGTGGATAAGTGAGTGATTGAGTGAGCGAGTGAGTGATTGAGCGAGTGAGTGAATGAGTGAGCGAATAAGCGATTGAGTGAGCGAGTGAGTGATTGAGTGAGCGAGTGAGTGAGTCAGTGAGTGGGGAGTAGGTTTCTTCTGGCCCTGAAAACAAAATACTTGAACCTCAAGAATTATGCAAGTGTCGATAGGGCACATATTCAGTCATTCCATAAATATATTATCTGGGCTTTTTCTACGGAACATCGCATTTAACAGTAGAAGCGTTTGTACAAAATGTCCTTAAAGGGACAGACCCCAGTTTCAACACGTGAAAATTGACACGAAGTTTAGTTAATCTACAAACCTGTAACACATTTGGATAAAGTTACAATTGAGTGAAACATGAGTCTGGCTTTGAAATGCTAAATTACCCTCTAAAAATAGACTAAAACTCCACTCTATAACTGTTACTTCTAAACGTACGTGCGTTTTTTAAAATATGAGAAATGCATTTTGTGACCAATAACACTTCGAATGTACGGAAATGGATACTCTAACCAATAAAAACTAAGTAAAAGTATGATTTCAGTTATCAAAAACGGCTCTAATAGTAAAAATATATGCCTTAGTGTTTAAAAACTTGGGTGCGTCCCTTTAATGACAACGGATTTTGGGAACGGGTGTACCTAGTTCTAATCTCTTTTGCAATTTAGGTAGTAGTGTTGGTATAAACTGCTCCTAATGGCACTAGCTAGTTTGGAATTCCCCTTGTAGACCAGAGTGTGGAGCACTGGGCTCTCATACAAAAGATTCCCTAATTCAAATCCCTATAGTGGAAGTTAATTATTAGTTACGTCATTACAACCACCGACTTTAAACAAACTGGATTACTTTATTAAATCACAAGCCCGGCATGGCGGCAACTTCATTAATATTACGACTCTGGCGGGATTTTAAACAAACTACATGAGTCTTATGCAGAAATATGATATTACGATTGAATTCTCCAGACGTCGTGTCGTGCCATCACAAATCACAACCAATCCAGACATTTGGCGCTAATAATAGTACTTACTGTCCGTTACTTCCGCTTCATGGCTTCCCTTCACGTGCCTTCCGCCATTGTTTTCGGACGCACCAATTTTGAAACCATCTGCTGCCATCGACAACACGTGCTTTCGAAGGCAAACGTTGCGGCGGATGCTGGGAAAGGGGCAATTACTGACAGCGTTTTAGGGGCAGACTTCGTCACTGTGCTTCATTACTCCATGCCTCTCTCGAGAGCGACAACCAGCATGTTCGCTAATTAACTTCGTAACACGTGGCGGTCGAGTTTCGTTCAAGAGACATTGACGTTTTGACACTGCGTCTTTAAACGATGACCACAAAGTTTCAGTAAGCCTATAATGTTCGACAGTACAGTAGCTAGTGTTGGGAAAATCGGTTAGAATATTATCACCGAGCATCGGTTATAATCGGTTGGCACCAGCCGATCAACTTTCGCTTAGTCAGTCGGTTAGTATGAACATTGCTGCTAATGCTACTGATTGATATGATACAAATAAGATACAAAACATTTATGATCGGTTCGCTGTATATGCACCAATTTACACTGAAATAAACAATTTTGACCACAAAATTGGTTCGTTTTAACAGTTAATTCGCTATACATAGTTCGTTCTATACATTAAAATGTATTACTAATATATAGAGGAGAAAATCGGGACTTTACAATCAGTTCGTTCTAACCGGTAGTTTGTTATAAGCGTGTTCGTTCTAAAAGTACATATACACACATACATAAATTATAAGCCCATATACCTACTGTTGTTTTCACCATGATGATTTTTTGTTTTTTTTTGTTTGTTTAACGACGCACTCAACACATTTTAATTACGGTTATATCGGCGTCGGACATATGGTTATGTCGAGAAAAAACCCCAGTGGTCAGCTGACGGGGATCGATCCTAGACCGACCGCGCATCAGGCGGGCACTGTACCACTGGGCCATGCTGCCCGCTCACCATGATGAAGACCCAACAAATGGCGAACTTTACCTTTAAAGCGACATTCCCGAGTTTGCTTCATTGTAAGATGTTTCAGACTAATAAAATATTTCTACGATTAAACTTTCATATTAAATACATTTTCTTGTTTAGATATGAGTGTCTTTATATTCAATGTGTTTCTGGTCGTCTTAATATTTGTAAGAAGCCCACACTGGATTCTGTCTTCAAATAATTTCGTAAGTACGAACAAAAATCATATTTTAGGATATGAAATGAAATTTAACCTAGTACAAATATTAGAACTATCAGAAACACATTCAAAATACAGCCACGTATAATATATTTGATATGTAATTACAATCGTTGAAAAGTTTCTGTTAGTCGATAACATCTTAAACATTGCACCAAAGTCAGTAATGTCCCTTTAATAACTATATGTATTTAATATATTTTATTCGTTATGAACGTGGTAATGAAATGTTTTTACGTGCTTATATATCGCGAAGGTTTCAACAAAAAAAAAGAAGAAGAAAGAAATGCTTTATTTAACGACGCACTCAACATATTTTATTTACGGTTATATGGCGTCAGGCATATGGTTAAGGACCACACAGATTTTGAGAGGAAACCCGCTGTCGCCACTACATGGGCTACTCTTTCCAAATAGCAGCAAGTGATCTTTTTTTTTGCGCTTCCCACAGGCAGTATGGCACAAACCATGGCCTTTATTGAACCTGTTATGGATCACTGATCGGTGCAAGTGGTTTGCACCTACCCATTGAGCCTTGTGGAGCACTTACTCAGGGTTTGGAGTCGGTATCTAGATTAAAAATCCTATGCTTCGACTTGGATCCGAACCTAGTACCTACCAGCTTGTAGACCGATGGCTTAACCACGACGCCACCGAGGCCTGTACGAAGGTTTCAAGCACGCCGATCTCGCCAGTGACTAAATCCGGGACAGGAGCGGTGGGCGAGGTAGGTTTGAGGTGGGAAGGTGAGTTTGAGGTGGGGAGGTAACTTTGAGGGGTGCGAGGTAAGTTTGCTGTAGAGGAGGTAAGTTTGAGGTGGGCGAGATAAGTTTGAGACGAAAGACTTTATGTACACATAAAAAACACCAGTATATTTACAATTCCATCATCTATACTGGAGGAACAATTATAGTTAAGGGCCCATATTTTCGAAGCGTAAAAACATCGTAGGGTGTGACGTCCTACAGCACACGCCATAATGATGTTATAGCTGACGATAATTTTACGATTTCGTAGACTAATATTGCTTTGAAAATATGGGCCAAGGTTTTCTTACACAGTCGATTATGGATTTTGGTTACTAATCGAACATCACATCGATAGTGCTAAATTCTCGATTATACCATTAGAAAATCACTAGCAGTAGCTACTGGGTTCGTATCTCTGTAGCACTGCAACAGTTTTAGTACGATGTTTTTTTTTTAACGACACCACTAGAGCATATTGATTAATTAATCGTCGGCTACTGGATGTCAGACATTTTGTAATTGTAACACAATGTCTTCAGGGGAAACCTGCTACATTGTTCCATTAGTAGATAGGGATCTTTTATAAGCACTTTCCCCAAGACAGGACAGCACAAACCACGGCCTTTGATATATCAGTCATGGGGCGCACTGGTTGGAACGAAGAAAACCCCAATGGGTCCGCCGAAGAGGATATATCTTACTCAGTGAGAGACGAAACCCCGTGACACCACATACGCTACTCTTTTAGATTAGCAGCAAAGAATCTTTCCCGCACACATGATAACATTTACTAAGACTTTTGATACACCAGTCGTGGAGCAAAACGACCCATCGAGTTCCAAGCGAAGCAACATACCGAAGATTCTGTCCGAATTCACCCTTGGTGTCCAGGGATTACGGTGTCACCATGGCAATGGATAGCAGCTCCCTCTGGTAGTGACAGCCGAGCGGAAGTGACACGAGGGTGGCACTTTTCCCCTCACCTGCATATGACAACGGCGTCGTGAGAGTCTCTGTAAACTGTCACTAGATTCGTTATTAGTGATGTTAAACTTCATTCATATCTGTAACCGATTAGAGCTGTCCAAAATTTAAAAATAGTGCTCCCTCACAAATCCTGATAAACATCATATATATATATACTCAGACAAAAAAGTTGAGCAATTTTAGTACAATTTTAGTACTACTTCGTTGTATTTTAAAAGTAAGCTACACTGGATGGCGTCAATTCCAACTGTCCGTAAGCCGTATACGTAATTAATAATGGTCGGAATCTACACAACCTATCTGCATACTTATTATTATGGATTACGCATTACGGATTACACATACGGATTACGTATACGTATACGTATACGTATTTGGATTCGGGACAAACGGAATTTTGCGCCTTACACATTTCATTGTGTACCGAAAAATCTCAATTTACTAATATTGACAAATGATGCATTAGTTGAATCCAGTAACTCATTTACCACATTGTTAAACTCTTAAGATAAGTCACAAGTAGGACTTCGTTGCCAGGTGTAGTTACGCTATCAGCCTCAAGGTTGGTAGTTCCCGAGTTCAATTCCTATCTTCTCAGTACCAGTCCCCACCCTCTAACATCCAACAACTAACCCTCATGCTGGTGTGAGAATAGGATAGTTGAAGTGGAAGGAAAGATGATTTAAGGATATGAAGAAATTGTCTTTGAAAGTTTCTTCACACCAAATTGGAGACTTTTGGATCATGGTCTCAGATTCACAAATCTTTACGAAATAACAGCACCTGCAGCTCAGGTAGTAATTGATATGTAACTGTTAACATTGATTATTTGTGTGAATACACTCATACACATTTTTTTTAGTGTATACCATTGTTATGTAAGATACCATAAAAATGCAACGGTTATTTAATGAGAAAAATTAGAGTTGCTATTGTAAAGGAAATTATTTAAATATGTTAAATGTCAGCTGCGTTCAGTCAGACCGAGCAGAACAAAAAAGATTAAACTGGTTTCTGCGCTTCATGTTAAACTGAACTACAACGTCGGCTACCAGTCAATTAGTTGGCGAACGTTAGCGTCGCTGAACTCATTCGTCGTATAGCATCCATTTTTCTTGCAAGTAGGCTCAGATTAAATATAAGGAATGAATTATTGAATGAATGTTTAACGACACCCAGCACGAACAATACATCGGCTATTGGGTTTCAAACTATGGTAAAGTGAAAACATTAAATGGTGAATCACATCAATATAAAAATTCAAAATGTAAATAAAAACACAGTGTAAAGGACTGTGCAAAAATACAAATATCACAGATAAATAAAATTAAAATTTATAATAAAACTAAACATAAGGAGTCACACATTTTTATATGCGTGCTGCCTTGATGTGTTTATATACATTGAATATATCAGCTTTAGTATATAATATTAACATTATATCCAACAAAAAATCATTTGGTGTAAGGACATCTATATAGTATTCTCGTGTTCTTGCAGATACAGGCATGAAATATCCAAAATGATATTCTGTAGATGGTGTCTGCATCTGTTTCGCATTACAAAGAATATGCTACATGCCACTTCTGATACAAACATGTATCTTTGCTGTGATCTTTCATCTACAACAGAACTCGGCGTACCCCTATCATTATGTTTATAGGTCATCGGGCTGACAAAATAGTGCCACGCTGAGTGAAAGGGTCTACTTTTCTCCCCGCCGGAAAGAAGAGCTCTGCGAAAGAAGGAAGCGAAAATGTCAGACGCAACATCGGCTAAATGTCGCCAGTGACTCTCTCTCTCCGCGTGTCATTTCTCGTACTGTTGTTACAGCGTTGCAGCGGATAGATAAAATGTGTTAATAATTTTTTATTAGATGAATTATTAGTCTAGTTTCCGAAAATATGTCAGTCACTCGGTACGAAGGACAGAACGGTACACGTTTTGAAAACGTCACAGAGACATCTGGGTTTAAAGCTGTATTATCAAAGTTTTGCAGGAATGAATGTTTTATCTAACGACGCAGTCAGCACATATTATTTACGGTTTTATGGCGTCAGACTTATGGTTTAGGATCACAAAGATAATGAGAGAGGAAACCCGCTGCCACCACGGAATGAGCTACTCTTTCCGATTAGCAGCAAGGGATCTTTTATATGTCCCATAGACAATAGAGTTCTGTCCCAGACACAGTCCCGTTATTGTGTCTCTTTTTCTGTTTTCTTTCTTCTTTCTCAATAATATTTATTTATTCATATTTAAATTGCAAAAATATATTACTGTTGTAATATATTGTAGTATTTTGGAGAAGGCCTAATAAGTTGTGTAACTTGTGCCTAATTCATTTGTTCTTTAAAAAACAATATAATAATAATAATAATAATATTAATAATAATAATAATAATAATAATAAATAATAATAATAACTTTATTTAATGAGGGTGACAGGTTTAGCATAAGCTAATCTTCCATTTGGCCCTCAGCAATACATTGAAACACTAAAACAAAGAAAGATACATGTATACTAAGTACTATACTATTACAATAAATGCATACATACATATTGACTAGAGAAATCTTATATTTTACAGACATCTGTTAGTTGTGTAATATTGACACTAAAGTCTCATTTATTATATAGAATTAAAACTAATCAGCCAAATAAACGTTCATGAGATATTGTTTCAGGCTGCATTTCAAGTTCGCAACTGACTTCTGGTGTCTAATATCAAGAGGTATTGTATTTCATATCTGAACACCTGAGTAACTGAAGGATTTTTTATATAGTTCAGTATGAGGCATTGGTAGCTGAAGCCCAGTGGTACAGTGCCCGCCTGATGCGCGGTCGGTCTAGGATCGATCCCCGTCAGCTAACCTCTGGGGG